>VDFB02086081.1:157063836-157163264 GCA_007258455.2 Sequoia sempervirens | reverse complement strand
CCACTCTATCCCACTCTCTCCCACCCTCTCCCACTCTCTCCCACTCTCCTAACCTCTCCCACTCTCTCCCATTCTCTCCCACTCTCTTCCTCCTTCCCTCCCACTCTGTCACACCCTCTCCCACCCACTCCCACTTTCTTCATCCCTCCCTCCCACTCTCTCCCAACCTCTCCCACTCTCTCCCACCCTCTCCCACTCTCTCTCACTCCTTGTACCTACCTATCTATGAAGTCTCTCCCTCTCACCCTACCTAGCTAAGTCCCCCTCACTCTAACCCCTTTTCTCCCACTCCCTCTCTTTTAAACTCACTTCCACCCCCTTTCCTCATCCCAACCTACCTAGACAACTATCTCTCTCTCTCTCTTAAAATTCTCCCTCCCTCTAAAGACATACATAAATACATATGTACATAAAATCCTACATTGATACAATATACATGCACTAATACATATAGGCATACATACATACAAGGATATATACATACATTAACATTAACAAAGACATAACATTAATGAATACATAACACAAGCGCATTATTTCTTGCTTGGCATGTATCACAGATAAGCATTATGTCAAAACTAGGAAATAACATGAGCACATTATAACACGAGTGTGTTATATTTTTCTTTGGGAATCCCTGAGCCTTAGCATTGGTAGTTGCCTTGGAATACCAACCCAAAGGCTTGGAGGACATTCCCAATGGCTAGAGATGTGTTTTTGCAAATTCTACAATTTTTTCACATAATCGAGTTTGCGCTCACCATCAGGATTGCATCTGTTTCAACATCAACAAAAGCAAACACATGGGTAATGTTAAGTTCTCTCTTAGCTATCCAATGATGTAAATTTTTTCACTTTTTAACAATGTTAAGCCTTTCATCCATAATTTATTTTGTTTGTATGTCTCTTTTTCGCCAAAAAGTAGTGTTTGGTTTTTTTTCGTTATAAAGTAATTGTTCATCAAAATTTCAAATAAATTACATTTTTAGAAACTAGACTCTATTCTACAATTTAAAAAAAAAATAAAAATTTAAAAATCAATTACCTTCAAAAAATTTTAGGGGGAGCATAGCCAAAATTCTGCTTTTTAGTAAGTGCCCACTTAGAAAATTAGTAAAAAGTCAAATATGCATTAAAAAATTATCAAAATAATTGTGCATCAACTAGATACAGTTAGCTAATGTTTAACTGTAGTGATTTTAAAAATACTACAAAAATTTTCACCATGCTTAAGTCATACAAGAGTTGCTATGTTATGTTTTCTAACAAAAATAGCACCAATTTGTGTACATCCCTCTTTTGAACTCCTTAATCTCAACCATTTTCAAAATAAATTAGTAGTTTAGAAAGTAGACTCAGAGCTCTTCGATCCTTGTTTTTGTTCCATCTCAAAATTTTGAGTGTAACTATCGTTAATTTCATGTCCAAGGTCAGTATTTCTTGATTTTAGAAAAAAAGTGGCCACTTAAGCCCCTTTTTGGGAACCATATTGGTGCACTTACCCTGAAGGTAAGCTACTTGGGCATATAGTCTCTAAAGAAGGTATAAGAATAGATCTAGAGAGGGTAACAACAATTTATAGAATTCCCATCCCTAAAATGGTGAAAGCTATCCAGTCCTTTTTTGGATAGATTAATTTTGTTAGAAGATTTATTTCTAACTTTGATGAAATTATGAAGCGCATTGCAAGAATGTTAAAAAAGGGATCAAAGATTGACTGGAGATAAAAAGTTAATAAGGCATTCTTATCAATCAAGAGGGAAATTAAGGAAGCTACAGTTCTAAAATCTCTTGACTCTAGTAAGTGATTCCTAACCTTTTCTTTTCCCTCTTTTCACACTGTTATTGTCATATTACAGAAGAATGAAGAAGGGCATGAACAACCAATTTCATTTTTTAGCAAAAAACTTCAAGGAGCTGAATTGAAGTATGATGTTACTAAGGAACAAGCTTACATGCTTGTGAAGGAAGTGAAAACATTTAGATCCTACTTGGTGGGAGCACAAGTGACTACTTATGTACCAAGTACAACAGTTAAGGATGTTCTGATAGAAACAAAGGTTATAGGAAGGTGTAGATGGATAGATAGAATCCAGGAATTTAATATCAACATCCAAATCACCATACTTGTAAGAGAACAAGGGTTGGAAAAATTAATGGTTGAATCTAATTTGGAGGTTGCACAGGTATGCGATATTGAACAAGAAGAAGGTGTGGTGTCTAGTATTGAACATACACCTTGGTATACTAATATAGTTCAGTGTCTTAGACACATGAAGGGCCCAAATGATTGAATGACAATAAAAAAAGGACACTAAAGCTACAAGCATCGAGGTATGTGTTCGTGAATGGTGATTTATTTTGAAAAGATAAAGAGGGTGTTTTAATTTTGTGTCTCGATTAGGGATAGGAAGAAAGAATTCTAAAGGATATGCATGATGGTGTATGTGGTGGACATTTTTTAGCTAAGACCACTACACATAAGATATTGAGAGCAGGCTATTTTTGGCCAACTATTTTTATTGATGCTCATAGACATGTAAGAAAATGTGAAGCATGCCATAAATTTTATGGTAAACTGAAATATCAAGGAGCTTTGCCTCTAAGGCCTATGCAAATTGATGCTCCCTTTCATCAATGGGGTATTGATTTTATAAGAGATATGGCAAATAAGTCAAGTGGTGGGCATATATGGATTCTTACTACCACTAACTACTTTACTAAATGGGTTGAAGCAGTTCCAACTAAATAAGCTACTAGTAAAGTAGTCATAAATTTCTTGGTGGAAAATATTATCACTAGATTTGGAGTTCCTATAAGAATTGTCAAAGACAATGGTATGTGTTTTAGATCTGATGAATTCAATAAATTTTGTGAGTCTTATGGAATAATCATATCATATGCCTCTCAGTATCATCTCCAAGATAATAGTCAAGCAAAGTCCAGTGACAAGATTATTATGAAGATAATCAAAAGGATGATTGATAATAACAAAAGGGCATGGGACTCAAAGTTGAAGCTAGCAGTGTGGGAAGATAGAATCACTATAAAAAAGGCTACTAGAAAATCACCAAGTTTTAAGTTAGTCTATGGAGCTCAAGCAAGAATTCTAATGTACAATCTTTTTCCTATTTATAAATTTATATTGTAGGTGGATTTGGAAGTGCTTGACCCAATGGAAGAAAGGATGGAGCAATTGGCAGAGTTGGATGTTCAATAAGAAATCAAGAAGAAAAAAAATGACAAAATGTAGGTACAAATGAAGTATCTTTTTGATAAGAAGGCTAAGGATTGGAAATTTCAAGTTGATGATATGGTTCTTATGTGGAATGCTCAGAGTCAAGACAAAGGAAAGCATGAAAAATTTGAGGGTCTTTGGCTAGGAACATTTGTCATTATTGGAAAATGTGGCAAAAATTCATATTCCTTGCAAAACATGGTGGGTGAAAATCAGGAATTGCCAGTGCATGGACAATTTCTGAGATAGTTCTTTTCTTAAAGAAGATAAATTTCATGGGTATGTGCAGGATCATGATGGGCCAAAAAGTGGCAATATTATGGGTATTTGTAGGGTATGTGGCTGATGACTTTTTTTTAAACCAAAATTGATGAAATGAAAAGGGTTTTTAGAGGAGATTCTCAGCTTTCCACCAATATAAATTATGCTTTAATTTGAATTTAATAAATAATTATTATTTGTATTCTATTAGAATTACAACTGAAGTCCTAATCGATAGGCTAATTGAAAAAAATCTACAATTTTCAAATGATATCATATTTTTTGAATCTAAAACATGCGTCACATTCTATGCTTCACATACTATAGGATTAAAAAAAATAAAAAATAAATTTCATGAAGTTTTGACCAAGTTAAGGTGGTCGACATACAAGCTTTTATATTTTTAAAAGTTGTCATAAAAATTCATAATTAATTATTTACTTGGAAAAAAATTACAAAAAAATATGCACCACATTTGGACATGAGTCCTCTACTTATATATAAAATCTTACAAAAAAATATTATCATTTTATTATGGTTAGGTGGTCAGAAGACACCTACTTATTTTTTCCCCAAATTTAAGTACTAATGCATTGAAATTTCAAAATTTTCACCAAATAGATTTTATTTATTTTTAAATAAACCTAGTAGTTTAGAAACTACATTCAATTTTCTATAGATTCTATTCTTACATATTTTTGAAATAATATAGATAACTTATTCAAATATTTACGTCAAGTTTCCTAACAATTATTTTTCTGAATTTTTTGCCACATAAGTGCTTGTTTTTTGCATGATAGTCCTACACATACCCTCATGCACAGTAGTTTAGGGTATTCCCAATTTTGGTTTTCTTTATTTTGTATAGTTTTGTGTTTTTGGTTTGCACCCCAGAGAAATGTTTTGGATTCTTGCAATGTCTAGTTAGCCATTCATCCCCAACTAGAGTCACTATTAGGACTAAATTTTTTTCACCTAGTGTACATTCAGTGCTTATCAAACCCTAGTTCTAGGAGTCCACTAAAAGAGTTATAACCCTTTCACTACTCATTTTCCAGGTCCAAAAGTCATGTTATATCTTTTCCTAAGACACCTTTCATCATACATGTATGTTGTCACCCTATCGCGAGCCAGAAGCAAAGTGCATTTTGTCATTATCCCATTTAAAAAACCCATCACTCAGATTCTCACCTAACATTTTCCATTTAAATACTTTATTTTGTTCTCCCATAGTCATCATTTTAGTGAGCTCATACATATTATCGGACCCAAAATATGAAATAACAGATATTGGGGAGACTACACTACATCAGCAGGAGTCAATTCACAGTCCCTTCCATAGAATGATTTGTATCAAGACGGCGTGAAAACCATTGTCGAGATTGGGGTATATTGGGAGGAGATGTTTTTGGGTCCTTTCGATGGAATAACCCACAAATTTGGAAAGTACACCATTAAATATAGGTGGGGCACATAGATGCCTCAAAGTGACAACAAAATGCCGAAGAACAAAAGGTGCATATACCATAAGGAAAGACATGTATCGGCGAGAGGTAATTAAGGGTCCCTTTGATGAAGCAATACATGTTGAAGAAATAACATCTTATAATCTCATCGGTCAATAGTGAAATGTGTGAATACATCAGAGTGACTAAGGAATATCGAAGACACGATGTAACAGTAACCTAGCAGAAGGTTTGAAGGAGAGCAAATAAGCATATCGAAGAGAGATGCAAATATTGATCGGAGAATAACAATAGTCCCTTCAAAACCTTGAAGGAGAATAAAAGTATACTATTGGAAATCATCAAAAGGAGAAATGGATATCAAAAAGAGTGAAGTTTTAATCCCTTCCATACAGTGAAGATAGAAGTAGGGTTTCACATGAGGAACACGGGAATGAGAAAGGTCATGGCGCAAGGCAACAAATAGATAATGGTGAATCCCATGCTGATAGGAGAAAGAGTTGATTGTGAAAGCTCAAGGAGAAAAGTGAAATGGTGGATGTTGGCAGCAACATGGGAGTGAATAGAGATGAAAAGAAATGGAGCACGAGGGGGCAAGCAGCTAAACAAATATTGCAACATGTTATACGAAAGGATGGGAATACAAAAGGTCACTTTTAGAATGTGACTGTTCTAAAGCTTGTTGCTTCCATCATTCTTATAAGAAGGAAACCAAAACTGTAAAAAACTTCTTTTTGGAAGGGGGGAATTGGATTTTGGGAAAGGATATATTGTAAAGGCTTATTTTTTGAAGCATATCAATCAAAAGTTGCTTTCTCTAGTGTTTGAATTCTGGTTATTAGTTACTTGTTGAATATCATTGATAAAAATTTACTTGGTTGTCTCCACTTTGTTTTCTCCTTGTTATTTAAATTAATATATCAAGCATATGTGTAGTGTGTCAAAACACAATTCATGTTTTGTGTGATTTGTTTAATAGGATTTCTTCAAGAAAGAATTAAATTCCTTTGAATAGGTCACAATAATCTAGAGGATTCAATTGGATAAATAAGAACCTGATGAAAGACAATTTTGCACGTTTATGCAAGTCATAAACATTATTGTGCCAAGTGATTTGAATTATACCTCGAAGGAAGACACATATTAATTTGAATTCTGATTCTGTTACCCAGAAAAGGCACCGATCAATTCATTTTCCAAAACCATCCCTTGTATCATATTCTAAAATCCAATTTAATTTTTTTTGTTGTAGGAGTGGAGGTATTTGTAGTTGGAAATTCTAATTATATGCCACTTTGAAGTAGACCGATAAGGATTATTTAATTGAAAAAATTGTATAAAATTTGCAATCTGCTCAATGTTCACCAATTAGTCTTGAGGATTTAACATTTAGTGGTGAACATAAGGTAATACCTACATATGCATAGCAAAGCCTATAGTGTAGGGAATTTTAATCATTTTGATTGATTCCGTTTGTTGGCCAATTCACTTGTAGAACCCAATTATAAAGATTAGAATGCTTTTAGGGTTTTGCAACCTAGTGATTTGGGAATCAACAAACTCTCTCTTCCATAGAAGCAAAGTATATTGCAGCAATAGCAGCTAATTGTCAAGCCATATGGATTCAATGAATTTTGAAAGATCTGCAATTGGTTCAAGAACATCCAACCACTATTTACTGTGATGATAGTATTACCATTGCAATGACCAAAAATCCAATGTTTTATGCTAGATCGAAGCACATTGAGATCAGACATCACTTCATCCGAGATTTAGTTCAAAATGGGACAGTGGAATTATAGTTTTGCCCTACATCTAAGTAAGTTGCTGATATCTTTACCAAAGCTCTTCCTGCAGCCAATTTTATTGCCTTGAGAACTTAGTTGGGCCTCATACCCGTTACTCATTTAGAGGGAGATTGAAGAAAGCAAGATCATTGAAGATCAACAATGGATGATCAATTTAGACAACTTTTTTTGCTTTCCTTTATTTAGCTTTTAGTTTTAAGACGTAAAAGCCTGCATTTCTGTGTAGTAGTTTTGTTTTTTAGTTTTGAAGCATTCGAAACTTGTGAAGATAAGTGATGATGCCAAGATCCTATTTTTTTCCAACATGGCAAAGTCATCCGCTATTTTTAGCCAGCATCTTAGTTTTTAAAGTAGTTTTTCTTTAAAGTTTTTTTGCTTTGCTTTCATCGAATAAAGCATTCCTATTGACATGCATTGGTCGAAGTTTGTTTTTTCCAAAATCTGCCGCTTCAGTTGCAAGGCTGTTAAGTCTTTTTATTCCCTGTGTCTTTGTAATTTGGAAGTTAAGGCTGCAATATGAACAAAAAACTCTGTTTTGAAAACAGAGCAGACTTTTTTCTGATTCTGAATTTCATTGAATATCTTTGGATCATAATTCTTTATGAAAGGTTTTGAATAGCATAGCGTATGATCTATTTTTATAACTGTATATTTATTTTTATCTTTCTGCTGTTCAATTCATTGTATCAGCTAGTTTTAGAGGAGAGCCCTATCTATTTTTTCAAATCTACAATTGGTATCAGAGCAGGTATTTTGTTTTGGGTTTAAGATCTAGTTGTTTGAATTTCGCCAAAGATTATCATGTCGAATTCTAACAGCTTGCCCATTTCAGAATTTGATGGAAATGAGTATGATTATTGGTGTATAAAAATGATGACTTTTTTAATAGGAAAAGACTTGTGGGAGATTGTTGAATCAGGTTACCAAGAGCCAGCTGATTGGAATGCCCTCCCAGTCAATGAAAGAACAGCAAGGAAAGAAGCTAAGAAGAAGAATTTTCAAGCATTGTTTCATATTCAAATAGCCCTAGACAAGAGTTTATTTCCAAGAATTGCAGGTGCAAAGATAGCTGAGGATGCCTGGAAGACTCTAAAATAAGCTTACCAAGGCAATGATCAAGTTCAAGTTGTTAAGTTACAGACATTGAAGAGAGAATTTGAGAATTTAAAGATGCAAGAAGCAGAAAGTGTAAGTGAGTATTGTGTCAGAGTAAAAGATGTGGTCAATAAGATGGCTACACTTGGAGAAACTGTGAACACAGAGGTTCTGATAAAAAAGGTGTTGAGATCTCTCACACCAAGATGGAATCATGTCGCCATAATAATGGAAGAAAGTAAGGATTTGACAACCCTTCAATTTGATCACCTTGTTGGATCTTTGATCTCACATGAAGAAAGATTAAAAGATTATTTTGGAGAAAGTGTTGAAAAAGCCTTTTCCTCCAAAGTACAAATCACAAAGAATGATGATGGCAGCAGTAGTAGCAAAAGCAATCAAATCCAAGGTAAAAGTCAAAATCAGAATAATTCAAGAGGTAGAGGCAGAGGTTTTTCAAGAGGAAGAGGTGGTTCAAGATGCAGAGGTAGAGGAAGATTTGATAAAAGGAATGTTCAATGTTACCATTGTAATAGGTATGGACATTTTGAAAGAGAATGTAAACTAAAAGAAGGTAAGAATGTTAATTATGCTCAGAAAAGTTATGAAAATCCTCCAGATAATTTATTCTTATCTTATTCTAAAAGTGAAAATACTAGTAAAGATGTTTGGTACCTAGATTCTGGATGCTCTAACCATATGTCAGGAAATGGGAAGTTGTTTTCAACAAAGGATGAAAGTTTCAAGTCTAAGATTCAGCTCGGTGATGATAAATCATTGATGGTCACTGCAAAAGGAATTATGGAGGTCCACACAAAAGAAGGTATGAAGAGTGTTAAAGATATTTATTACACTCCTGAGTTAAAACATAATTTGTTAAGTGTTGGACAATTATGTGAGAAGAACTATAGAGTTGTCTTTGAAAATAAGAAATGTACAATTTTTGATAAGAGTCAGGGAAACAGAGTAGTCACGGTTGTTCCTATGATGAAAAATAGGATGTTTCCATTGATATTTGGTGAAAATAATAGTAGCCTTGCCAATATGGCATTTGAGGATACAAGTTGGCTATGGCATCTAAGGTATGGCCATTTAAACTTTCACAGTTTGAAGCTTTTGACCTCACAAGCATTAGTTGTTGGTCTGCCCAAGGTTGAAGAGCACAAGGAGGTTTGTGAAGGATGTGCTAAAGGAAAGCATGCAAGGGAAAGGTTTCCAAAAGGAACTACATGGAGGGCCCATTACCCCCTTCAACTTGTTCATTCAGATATCTGTGGACCGATGCAAACAAAAAGTTTGGGTAAGTCATCATATTTTATCACTTTTATTGATGATTACTCACGAAAATGTTGGGTGTATTCTTTGAAGGCTAAAGATGAAGCCCTTGATACATTCAAGAGGTTTAAAGCACTTGTGGAAAATGAGAAAGGGTGCAAACTCAAATGTTTAAGAACTGATCGTGGAGGAGAATTTTGTTCAAGAGTTTTTCAAGAATATTGTGATATGAATGGCATCAAGAGGCAGCTCACCACTCCATACACACCTCAACAGAATGTGGTAGTTGAAAGGAAAAACCGCACTATGGTAGAAATGGCAAGGAGCATGTTACAAACCAAGGGATTGAGTAACTCTTATTGGGGAGATGCAGTTGCTACAGCAGTGTATATTCTCAATTGAAGTCCCACTAGTGCACTTGAGAAGATGACTCCTTATGAAGCATGGTATGAGAAAAGGCCTAATGTTAATCATTTTAGAGTTTTTGGTTGTTTAGCTTATGTTCATGTACCTGATCAGAATAGACAAAAGTTAGATGCTAAAAATGAGTCATGTATTTTTGTTGGGTATAGTGAGGAAAGCAAAGCTTACAGGTTATATAATCCTCTCACTAATAAGCTTATTGTTTCAAGAGATGTGATTTTTGATGAAGGGGGAGTTTATGGTCATCAAAAAGGCCAAATGGAGAAGTCAAAATCTATTTTGAATGATGATATTGATCATGAGCAGCCCACTAATGTTGCTGTTCCAATTGCTATAAATCCACCAAGCAGCCCCTCATCTAATTCTTCAGTCCATCTTCAACTCCAAGTTCTAGAAGGAAGGTAAAAAGTTTGAGTGATATTTATGAAAGGAGTGCAAATCAAGCACATGAAGAAAATCCAATAGGTGAGACAGTTAATTTTGCTTTATTTACCAAGGCTGATTTTGAACCATCATGTTTTGAAGAAGCATTTACTAATGAGGTTTGGATGCAAGCAATGCAAGAAGAGATGGATTCCATTCATAGGAATGATACTTGAGAGCTTACAGAGCTTCCACATGATAAGAAGAAGATTGGCACCAAATGGATCTACAAGACTAAGCATAACAGTGATGGAAGTGTTGAAAGGCATAAGGCAAGATTAGTTGCTAAAGGCTTCACACAGAAGTATGGGATTGACTATGAAGAGACGTTTGCACCAGTTGCAAGACAAGAGACCATTAGAATGCTGATTTCATTAGCAGCTCAAAAGAATTGGAGCATACAACATATGGATGTGAAAAGTGCCTTCTTGAATGGGTACTTAGAAGAGGAAGTATATGTGGAACAGCCACAAGGTTTTCAAGTGGAAGGAAAAGAGAATCATGTCTACAAATTGAAGAAGGCTTTGTATGGCCTCAAGCAAGCACCAAGGGCATGGTATGCAAGAATTGATGGATACTTTCAGGAGAATGGCTTCAAGAGAAGTAAGAGTGAACCTACCCTTTACTACAAACAAGAAGGTAATGATATTCTTATTATAAGTTTGTATGTTGATGATTTGTTGTATATGGGTAGCAGTTCTAAGATGAAAGATGAGTTCAAAATTGCTATGATGAAAGAATTTGAAATGAAAGATCTTGGTCTCATGAAATATTTTTTAGGAATGGAGGTTTATCAATGTAAAAATGAAATTTTCATTTGCCAAACCAAATATGCAAAAGATATGTTGAAGAAGTTTGACATGGTTGATTGTAAACCATACTCCACTCCAAGTGCTCATGGAGTTGTGTTGAGTAGGAATGATGGTGCTGAATTAGTTGATGAGACTGCTTACAGAAGTATTATTGGGAGTTTGATGTTTCTAACCCACACAAGACCTGATATAGCATATTCAGTTTCACTTGTTTCAAGGTATATGACAAATCCATCAGAAATACACATGAAGGCAGCTAAGAGAATTTTGAGGTATGTGAAAGGTACTCTAAATTATGGTATTCATTACTACTCTTCTAAAAGATTCAATCTTGTTGGCTTTAGTGATTCAGATTGGGGAGGTAGTATGGATGATCGTAAGTCTACATCTGGAAATTGTTTCTCTTTTGGTTCTGGTTTGATTACTTGGAGTTCCAAGAAACAAAGCATGGTTGCTCTCTCATCCACAGAAGCAGAGTATGTTGCAGTTACCTCAGCAGGTACACAAGCTCTTTGGCTTCGAAAAGTTTTAGAAGAAATTGGAGAGAAGCAAATTCAGCCTACAGTGGTTTATTGTGACAATGTAAGTGCCATCAAGTTAGAGAAAAATCCGGTTCATCACAATAGAACAAAGCATTTTGATTTGAAGTATCACTTCATCCGTGATTTAGTACAGAAGAAGGAAGTTGAATTGAAACACATCAGCACTCATGATCAGTTAGCAGACATCTTCACCAAAGCAGTTGCAAGAGATCAGTTTATGAAACTTCGAGATTAGATTGTGAGTCCTCTTAGCATCAAGGGGGAGTATGAAGATAAGTGATGATGCGAAGATCCTGTTTTTTTCCAACATGGCAAAGTCATCCGCTATTTTTAGCCAGCATCTTAGTTTTTAAAGTAGTTTTTCTTTAAAGTTTTTTTGCTTTGCTTTCATCGAATAAAGCATGCCTATTGACATGCATTGGTCGAAGTTTGTTTTTTCCAAAATCTGTTGCTTCAGTTGCAAGGCTGTTAAGTCTTTTTATTCCCTGCGTCTTTGTAATTTGGAAGTTAAGGCTGCAATATGAACAAAAAACTCTGTTTTGAAAACAGAGCAGACTTTTTTCTGATTCTGAATTTCATTGAATATCTTTGGATCATAATTCTTTATGAAAGGTTTTGAATAGCATAGCGTATGATCTATTTTTATAACTGTATATTTGTTTTTATCTTTCTGCTGTTCAATTCATTGTATCAGCTGGTTTTAGAGGAGAGCCCTATCTATTTTTTCAAATCTACAACTTGCATTTGCATACTGCGCTGTTTCCTTGTTTTAGCTTTGTTTTTATTTCCTTAGCCTAGTCGCTGTTTTGAAATCTCTTTTAAATAGACATTATTTGTAACAGCTTTAGATATACAGAAATAAAATATAGCTGAAGATGATTATTTTCACTCTGCTGTTCAGAGCAGATTTTCTAAGCTTTCTTTCATTGATTTATATTATGTGATAATTTGTTCAATCTCACTTTCCAGTATAGTTTTAGTGCTTTATTTTCCAATCTTTCATAAGAATTATGATTTCTGGGTAATTAAATGAAAACATTATTTTGTTCATAGGAGGTTTGAGATCCAGTAGGAAATGGTTTTGTAGAACTATAGGATCAAGTAGCCTATCAGAGATTAACAAAAGCAAAAAAATCAACTTTAAAAAGAATTAAAAATGATGCAAAAGCTCTATTCTTAATACAACAGGCGATGGATGAGTAGTTTTTTCTACGGTTGCAACAGCAATTACGTCTGAGAAGGCATGAGACATCTTAAAAGCAGTTTATCAGGGAACTACTAAGGTTAAAGTGGCTAAACTACAATCTCTTAGAATAAGTTTTAAGAACTTGTTAATGAAAGATTTACAGTTTGTAAATTAATTTTTATGTCAAGTTATGAATGTTGTTAGTGAAAGGAGAAAATAACTGATTAGAAGATTGTCGAGAAGATTTCCAGAGAGTCTATCCATATTGTTGTTGCAATTGAAGAATCTACAAATCTAACATATAAGTTGACAGAATCATTGTTATCTCGCATATCTAAGAAGAGCACGAATAATAGTTTTGCTTTGGAGAATGCATTTAAATCATCAACGCTGGAGAACGCATTCCAGGAACAATAATAAGGTAAAAAATCAGGTAGGTAAGTATCCTATGGAGAAGAGCAAGTTGTTTTATTGTTTGGGTAATCCAATACCTAAACACCAAACAACGTGCTGGCTGTTTACTTTGAGCCTTATTGAACAAGATTGAGCAGCAGAGATTTTGCCCAAAATGTATTTAGGCATCTGTTTGGACGTAGTGGAAGAGCATTGTAGAGAGTTGAATAACTATCATGTCAAATTAGCAGGAGCCCTTCAATTACTTAACAAATGTTATCATACGTCGGTAGCTACTGCTTAGGCCAGAGAAGCCAAACCTGAATTCTCATAATAGCAATTTGATCTGTCTTTATAACGTTCATTTGACCAATCTTATATCTCATGGAGAAAATAATGGATTTGAAGGATAGAAGGGGGACGAGTAAAACAGAGAAACTCAGACATGAAAGTAAACTTTAAAATCTATATTAATCAAATAAAACATTACAGAAATATTCTAGGCTGCTGTCATTCGTATAGACATCAACATACTGCATACTCCTTACAGACTGAGCTTCAGCTCTTCCATAGACACAGATACCATTACAGGTTTCTTACAGCTGTGTGGAGCTGGACTCCATTTGGGAGTACTTTCAACTGTGCAGCCTTAACCAATATATAGACAGTTAAGCATTTAGGATGGTAGAGAATAGTGAATAAAATAATATATTTCATTGCACCCAGAAAACGTGTGACAACAGCTGATGTAATAGAAAACAGGCTGGAGGCAATAGTATCAAATCTATTCGAATCCTTGGAAGATCGGTTTTCACTGTTCATCTTTAATATTGAGATTGACTGAGATCCAATGCTAATAGAAGACTGATATAGAGAGGACAGGTCTCGCTGGAGAAGTTAATGATGTAGTTGAGATTATAATGATGTGGTTGAGATTATATTTCTAAGAAAATAGTACTGCTAGTGAATCTTAAGAGATTGATTAAAAAATACAAGGATTTAAACTAAACCAGACAAAAGAGAGAATGTTTATGCTCAAACGATGGTTGAGGTAACTTACAGTATACTCCTTACATGGAGAAGCAGTGAATGTATGTACATGTCCTACTCACCTCCGAAGCTATTGAGGAGTTATTAGGGTATATACAAGACCCTAAAATTTAACCTTGGAGCAGTAGTATAAACTAAGGAGACGTACCAGTGGACCACAACCCTTAATTAAATTTTAAAAAAAATTCAAAAACTAAAAGCATTTGTATGGTTATGTTAACTTTTTAAAATTAAAATCACCTTAAAATGAATTATTAACTGTATAGTGTATAAATGAGGCGTACAAGAGAACAAACTTTCTTAAAGCTTACCTTCAAATTGGCCGCCACTCTGAAAATGAAGATTCTATACAGGCCCAATTCCTGAACTAGATGATTAAATGAATATAACAGCACAGAGAAAATAACAGCAGCAAATACAAAACAGTGATAAAATTACTTACAGCTCTAACCAATACCACTCAACAGTTATGAAAATATCAAATCACTCATTGATTTTTAACGAAAATCTTAAACAGAAAATTCTCGTATTCAATTGGGTGTGGAAGTCGTCTCCAATTTAAGATCAACTACTTCACAAAAATTATGCTTTAGAGTCTCTGAATATCGATTATTCGGCTTACAGGTTACCCAGATGGAAGCTTTAACAATCCATTTCAATGTCTGTCCGTCCAAACCCCTGTTGAGCCTCCATGTTATGGGCTTTCCATAATCATCCTTGGCAAAGACTACACCTCCTTGCTTGGTCAAAGCACTGCAGGCATTGGAAATACCTTGTTAGGAAAACGCAGAAAATATATTAATCAAAGCACTGCAGGCATTGGAAATACCTTGGTCAAAGCACTGCAGGCATTCTAGATTTTTAGATCAGATAATAAGATTCTATAGGCTAAATGCTATAAATATGTAACTGATTACTGCACAAAACAGAGCAGTGAAATGCATTTGATCATATGTAAAGCAAACTATATTAATGTATTCTTCCAACTATTATGCTCTGTTTTTATGCCTTGTTTTACTGTTTACTACTCTGTTGTTCTGTTCTATTGCTTTGCTGGCCTGTTCTGAATCTTTTTACATACCTATCAATGGACGGCGTTTTGTGCCTGTGGAATGGAGATTTTGAAGGCACGCTGTTATATACTGGCTTTCCGGCGTTGGCATCATGGAGAGTCCAATCCATCTTTGCATCGGTACTGTTGACAGGCGAGAGCTCGAAATCCCAATTCTTAATCCTCTTTGTGGATATAGTTGAATTAGAAAACTTGAAGCCCAGCGTATTAGGTGGTTGGATTGTAGCCTCCCAGGCGTTCTGCTCACCGATGTCTGTGACGGGGTTGGGCGATGATACACCCAAGGAAACAGATTGGACACCACGTCCATTCTCAGGGCCAATTGTCAAACAGATCTTGGCCGGAAAGTGTCGTTCATTTGGAGCATCACCTCTGGAAATCCTTGTCTTGTATGGAATCACATCGCACATGACATTATCCATTTGCAGAAGAACTTCAGTGAAATCTTGGCGTACGTTGACGACGTATCCGAATTGAAAGATGCAATTTAGCAGGGAGAACCTGTCAGTTGAATTGAGCTTCCATATCCGAGATTCTCTCGTCTTCTCCAAAGAGACGAGTGGAGAATAGGACGCAATCCTCCAAAATCCCCCGACGCTTGAGCTGTATGAAATTGTCAAGGCTCTTTCATCATTGTACGGCCGGATGGATGCCAAAAATTTCATGAAATAATGTGCTCCAGCAGGTTCAATAATTAACAGAATTTTCTCTTGTGCTTCCCCCAAAATTCTGGGAAACTTAATATTTCCATCTACATTAACTACATCCCCGCTAAGACCTTTGTTGCTGAAAAAAAAAAAGGAACACATGACAGAAAAAAGAGTGTTAAATACTAGTTTGTATTTCATGGATCCAACTATGCCCGCCTGTATACCCAAGTTCTGCCACTCTTCCATGTCGCTTGCAGAGAAGCTATTTTCCAAGCGTGGAAAATCTAAGAATAAACCCAAAAACATGTATGACAGCAGAGGGAGCAAATTGTTTTGCATCGACTCTTCATTACAATTCAAAATACCATGTATTTCCTTATGCCATACACGTTTTCGAGGTTGGAACTGAGTATCTGTAAATTCATACAATTGTAAACTGAGAAACATTAATTTATTCTCGGACTGTGGAGTGGCACAAAAGCGTAGTGTAACTGTATCGTCATGCCTAACAATTAGGTCAGACTCTTCAAACCTGCCTTGTGCCAGGTATATGCAGCCGTAAAAATCTGGAGACTCCATAGCTGGACTACTGCTAAATATTACACAGCACTGTGATTATTTGTGAAGTGGGAAATCATTTTATTCAAAGAAAAAGCCCGTACAAGCATTTTGTATCGTTAAAGACCAGCATTCCGGTGGCAACCCTGCGACAGAGTCCACCCCATCTCCGCTTCCTTACAGTTGACTTAGAAATTGTAGTTATTGAACTCGTCATTCTTGGGTGGGCCCTCTTAAAAGTCGGTATTAGGCTTCCCTCGGTTGGAACGACGTAGTTTCAGAACATAGTATGATCAACGACGAATCAGTCAACACGTTTTTTGTTCTTTCTTTCTCTTTTATATGGTTTGAAATTTCTAGGAAGAAGCTCAGACAGTTTCTGAGTAACATAATTATCTATTAATAAAATAAATATATTAATATTGTATATCTTTCAAAATTTAATGTTCAAGCAGTTAATTTATTGGAGTTTGGTCCTTGTACATGGCTGGCCACTCTGTCTTAGGACAGAATAGGAAGCAGATAAACTTTAAAATATTGAACTCTTACCAATTATGCAAACCCAAACCTACCAACCTGTCCAAACATATTAAATAGATCCTTGAAATAAAATAATAAAAGAATGAATAAAATATGAAAAGTAATGGAATTTTATTACTATAAATTACTAGCCACTAGCGACTAACTCACATTACGGGAAGATGCCATGGCCGCAAGTGGATAACGTGCACACTTCTCCCGACTTCATCAAGGTGGTACACTAAAAATTATGTACATCGAAAAGTTTCTGAAAAGCATAGAGATGGAGTTCACCTCTTCTGACGCCATCAAGCTTTGTCATACTTGTTCAGCCATCCTTTTTTTTATATTGAGAATATGCGAGTTACAATGTATGAAATGCAGTAAAAAAACTGCAGAAAAGAACTGTACACATGACATTAAAATACAAACAGCAAGACCTCCTGCTGAGAGCACCAACTACCTTCAACAGGTCAAGCAGATTACAACCAATTGATAACAAGCAGATTACAACCAATTACCAGCTGATTACAAGCAGTTTACCACCAGTTTGTTGGAAAATGATGCATGAGCCTCACTGTTTAGTTGAAGATTCCATGCAATAGTTTTAATAAACAATTAATTTTAATAAATATTTGTATCTGTATGTTATTGTATGTTGACTGTAACAATCATGTGCATGCATGAACTATATTTAGAATTGGTATGCAAAACTTCTATAAAGAGAGGTCATATGTAATAATTTTATAATAGGAATAAGAAGCTCTTGTGTGTTTGTGTGTAAAAGAATTGTGCTTCCTCTATGTTTTATGTTTTAGTGTTTGTTTGCCTAGACTTGAAAATCTACATTTGGTATCAAAGCCATTACCAGAAGGTGGAGATCACTGTTCTATTAAATGTTGCCTGGGAAGGAAAAGAAATTGTTGTTGTGAGGAAGAGTTTGCAATTTATGTTGCTGTTAAAAGGTAAAAGAGAAAGCTGAAAGTGTTAGTAGGAGCAAAGCAGAAGATTTATGAATTTTTGAGGTGAGATTGTTCAAGAAGAGATTGAAGGCTCGAACACATACGAAGTTGTTGAAAAAAGGTGATAAAAATTGTAGCAGAATAAAAATCAATTGTAGTTTCGAGAAAGGTGAGTTTAAATTTTCTGTTTTAATGGGAAAGACTAGTAAGAAAGCGAAGAAAGAAACTTCAAATTTAAAGTGTGAGAAAGATAGTTTGATAGAAGAATTAGTGAAACTCAAAAAAGTGTAACTCAAAATTGATAGATAAGATAAAAGGGTTTTCAAAAGAAAGGTATGATTATTTGTGTGAGAATGAAAGTCTTGAAAAAGAATTAGAAAAAGTGAAAAAGAAAAATGAAGAGCTAGAAGGCAGTTTGAAGATGCTTGATGAGGTCAAGAAAAATAATAAAGATCTGGAAGGAAAGTTAAAATTGTTGGAGAAAGAAAATGAGCATTTGAAATCAAAGTCATTGGTGTGTGATGCTACATGTGATACAAATGATTTGTGCTCTTCATTTGATATGAGTGATGTAGCTAAAGTTTCTGCAAGTGAAAAATGTGATGTTGAAAATGAAGATGTGTCTGAAACTAATATTTTTTGCAGCATGTGAAGCTGATAATGAAGATAGGTTTGAAAAGAGAAAAGGTTAGGTTTGAAAAAAGAAAAAGTTTGGAAAAACATGGGCAAAGAATGAGAGAGCACATTCAGTCAGTTGTGAGGCCAAAGAATGAAGGCTTGGGATATGGTGAGAGAGATAGAAATGATGTAACAAGTGTTACAAGTTCATGCAAATCAACTAAAATTATGGAGTTTATGGAATGTTCTCAATGTCACAGGGGAGGACATACAAATGAGAAATGTTGGGATCTTCATCCTTGTACAATTTGTGGGTTGAAGAATCATTCAAAAAAATCATGTTGGATTAGAGAGTGGATTGGATGTAATCTAAGAAAGATTGTATGAAGATTTATTATGGATGAATTGATGGATATAGTTGGAAAAAGTTACAAATATGTTCAAAAGGCTCTACAAATCTAAATGTTGGCATGTTAAAAGCAATAAGGTGTCATATGATCTAAGAGACAATGAGTCTTCTTTATGTTAGAGAATGGAAGGAAAAACCTTGTGATCTAAGAGAGTCTATCTGCACACTGAGTTGCTCCAGTTTAGTTTACAAAACTTCAGTATTGTATTGTGAGTCTCAACATCAAAGGGGAGTATGTTGGAAAATGATGCATGAGCCTCACCATTTAGTTGAAGATTCCATGCAACAGTTTTTAGTAAACAATTAATTTTAATAAATTTTTGTATCTGCATTCTCTTTCAAAGTGGCCATACTTATTACAATGGTAACACTGAACATATCTCTTATCAAAATGAATTGCTTAACCCCAAAAAGAATTGCTTAACCCCTTGGTTTGTAACATGCTCCTTTCCATTTCTACCACTGTTCGATTTTTTTATTTTAGCTACTCCATTCTGTTGAGGTGTGTAGGTACTGGTGAGTTGCCTCCTGATGTCATTCATATCACAATAATTTTGAAAGGATCTTGAACAAAATTCTCCTCTATGATCAGTCCTTAAGCATTTGATTTTGCACCCTTTATCATTTTCCACAAGTGCTTTAAACCTCTTGAATGTATCAAGGCAGTTACCAACTGAATACAACAATTGTTGGTGGCAAATTTGGAAATTTGTATTACAAATGTATATAATTTATAGTGGTAAGATTCTTTTAATTTTTTATATTTAAGTTGAAGTGTTTTTTATGTGAACTAGAGCTAGCTAATTTGTTAGATTGATAGTTTAGTTACATAAAGAAAGATGCAAGACAATTAAATTGGTTTGGTTTACTGCGAAAAAATTGTATACTATGGAATCTTGCCATTTTTCGCTCCCTGCTTTTAGCAAAAGTATTGAATATGCCTACATTAAACATTTTAAATCTACTTTTTAATTAGTGCTACTAAAAAAAAACCTCAATTGTAGATTCATAAATTGTGGGAAAAGAACAATTTATTTTGAAATGCTAGAATCATTAAATTTCAGTTAGTCATGAGGAAGTAATATACGTATTTCTATTATTTTTTTTGCCTGTTAATCATGTAAAAATGGAAGAATCATTAAATCCCAAAGATGTTTAAAAATTGGAGATATATGATTTTGGTTTTTTTTATCTTAAAATATAATAGTAACAAAATAATAATATATAATAATAATATTATGATTTTATTTGAATGTTATATTTTTTTGGATTGAAATTGTGTAATTTTTTTATATCAACATTTCAGATCATACTCCATGACCCAACATTAGGGTGAAATGGTCTATCATTTTATCTTGACGTTAGATCTATTAAAAATATAAACTATATTTTACACTCTAATACATTTTTTATGTAAAGTCATGTGCCATGGAAGAGACACATCTCTCCAAGAATGATGCATATTTAAAGATCTTTGGATCTATCTATTTAAATGTAGAAAATACAATATCAATTAATGCTCTTCAATTTTCAACATGATATCAGAGCCGTAAAATTTCCTATACCTATGTGTCAAATCTGAAGATAGCATTAGAATGTTTTGCAAGGTTAGCGTGACTATCAGTGATATATTTAAGAGTCATTTCATGATGCATTAAAAGAAAGGCATCCATTTTGCGTTGGAGTTGTCAAATTCAAAAGGGCTATTTTGTCATTTGAGATGAAAGATCAATCACTACATTAAAGGGAATCTATTGGTGTTCGTTAGAGAGAAGAAATTGTTGGCAAGAGGATATTTTAAAGACCGCAACCAATAATAGTTCGCGGGAGATTCTTGAAGTCCAAAAGAAGTCCGAAGAAACTAAATCCCAGTTTTAAAGGAAGCAATGAAAGGATAGTAAGTTGTTCGCAAAAGAGACTACATTAACCACTACTTGGAGAAAGAATCACAGTCAAGGAAAATGGAAAGCATTTGAAGTTTTCGGGCCACTGACACAGCCATAATGGTAGATTGCATGAGATGTAAGGAGAAAAGTTGTAATTTAGAAGGATCAGCTAGTGTTTGATGAGGAAAAGTCACCACCAAAGATTGGAAGTTGGTGTAGAAAATGAATCGATAAGAAATCTGAAGTATAAAAGTAGACAAAGAAGATCAGGCTTTGTTATGAGTTTGGAGTAGAGAATATAGCAGACTTGGAGCAGCTTTGAAGCACATTGTTGGTGTAGATCTTGTAACAGACATAAGGGAGAATTTGGAGCAAAAATTACATCATTTATGGAGTAGACATAAGTATAGTTTTTGGAGAAAATATTGGAGAGAAATCAGAAAAAAATTCAAGGTATAGACAAGTTGCAATAAAGGGCAACAAAATTTCTATCAACAATTGTAGATTTGAAGAGATTGTAGCTTTAGAAGAAAGTGTTTCTATATTTGATCAAAGAAGAAAGAAGCATAGAAATAAGAGTTCAAATTTGAAAGAGGACAGACTTTGCGAGAAAATTATTTTGGTTACTAACAAATTTCATCCCACATAAGAAGTTGTTGAAGACCTATGCCACGGATGGTAATATTTGTTGAGGTATCTCGTTGAAGATAAAGAAGCTACCAAATCTTGAAAGAAGGGCAACAAAATTGGTAAATGAAGTAAAGTTGCATTATTTGTTAAAAGATATTGTAAATCATTGAAGATAAAAAATTTCACCCAATTCAAAAAGAGCCACCTCTTTTAATAGATAAGAACACAAATTTTGAAGATGTTGAAATTTCCAAGAAAGATGTCAATTTGAGAAGAAAATTGCATAGATCATGATAAAAGACAAGGTTGGAAGAGTGAAGGTGGGAAAGTCACCAAAATCAATTGCCATTAGGTATTACATACATAATTATTTTTGTGGTTAAACTTTAGCTATATAAGAAAATTATTTTCTAATGGGAAAGATTGGTAAAAAAGAAAGGAATGAAAATTAAAACTTAATATGTAAAATTAACACTTTGGAAGAAGAACTTGAGAAAACTAAAAGAAAAAAGAAAAAATTAGAAACAAAAAATAGGTCACAAAAGGAAGATATATTGAAATTGAAAGAAGAAATTTTTTTGTCCAGTGAATTACTTGAAGCTTACATAAAGGAAAATCAAAACTCTACAATCTAAACCTACACTATGTAATGTGTCATGTGATACAAGTGATTTATTTTATTCATTAGATAAATTGTTTGATAAATGTCATATAGCTAAAGCCTCTCTTGATGAAAAGTGTAAGGAAGAAACAATATTATTGAATCTACAAATATTGTTAGTTGTGAGGATAATGAGAAAGAATGTTCTTCAAAGAATGTTGGATTTAACATAATGAAAAGAATGGGATATGAAGGAAATTTTTTGGGAAAATATGGATAACGAATTATAGAGCCCATTGAGCCATTAGTAAGGCCAAAGAATGAAGGTCTTGGATATGCTAGTGGAAATAAAAACAATGTTACAAGTTCAAACAAATTAATTCAAGAAATACAATGCATACAATGTTCTAATTGTCATAGGCATGGACATAAAAAAGAGATGTGTTGAGATCTTCATCCTTCTAATATTTATGGATTGAAGAACCATCTAAGAAAAAATGTGTTGAAACAAAAAGTGGAAGAAACAACCTTTAAAAGATAGTATGCTGATGGATTTTGGATGGATTGGTGTATCTAATTGGAAAAAGGTCATAAATATGTTCAAAATGATATACAAGCATGAATATTCTCATGCTAGAAAAAAAAAAAATTATTGGTAAAAGATTTAAAGTTGGAGTGCATTCATATATAAGAGATTTAAAGTTTGAACACTCATATATGTAGAATAAGTACCCTTGATCTCACAAAGATCATTGTTGAATGGCTGCAGTGTTGATTGCAAAAATAATTGTTGAACCTAAAAATTTTACAGTTGATCACAAAGATCATTGTTGAATGGTTGCAGTGTCCATTGTAAAGATCATTGTTGAACCTAAAAGTTGTACTCTTAATCATAAAGCTCATTCTTGAATGGTTGTAACATTGATCACAAATATCATTTTTGAACCTAAAAATTTGAAGTATGGATTGCAAAGATCATTATTGAATAGTTGTAGCATTGATCACAAAGATCATCACTAAACTTGTTAAAGTAGTTTAGAAAGTATATTTAGAGAACTAAAACTCTTACTCTTGTTGCGTCTTCAAGTTTTGAGTGTACATATCTTCAATTTCTCATCCAAGATAAATTTTTCTTGATTTAAAAAAATATGTCAACTTAAGACCCCCTTTGGTCTCTCATTTCCCAACACATACCCCACTATATTACAATACACCTATGGTAAGCAAGAAATGCCTAGGTAAGATGTCAAAAAGGTTTATATATGTGAGATAACATCCAAAATGAGAAGGGATTGAAAAATGTGTTATTTTTAAATAATAGTTTTAAAATATAAAAAGAAAGTTAGAAACAATTGAAGGAGGTTTAGAAAAATAAAATCAAACCATTGAAGGGATGCATAGAGTTTTAATTGGTGTAGTAGACCCTAGAAAATAAGGTTTTTGGTATATAGATGGGCTAAGATGATAAAATAACTTGTAAAATACACTCACACACAAAGGAAAATAAGAATAGGGCTTTAGAGAGCCAAACACACATAGAAAAAAGTCTAATGTAAATAGAGCACACAAATGATAAAATCTAATCTAAACACTAACAATAATTTTATCAATATAACAAACCAATTCTACTAACAAATATAGAATAAAAAAAGACAAAAGAAGAATCCAACCTAGAAGTTGAGTTCTTGTAGAGCTAAAGTAAAATTGGATAAGAAATCTAATATTGTTCTTAAAATAAATACCTATAATTTGGCCTACCTCATGTAAGTCGTCATCCAACCATACTTGGAAAAACTTCATGGGCCCGATTCTATGGCCACAGACTACTTCGAGAAGAATTGGAACAATGGCAAAATAATTCTCTTTGGAAGAAAGGTGAAGCTGGATGAGAAAATAATAGGGGAGATTACTGGGATGTCCACTGAGGGTGTGAAGTTTTGTTGTGATAGAAGGTTTTCTGACGAGGCGGTCATCATATTTTCTAGAAGGACAAGGAGAAATTGAAACTGGTTAAAATTTCCAATAGCTACTTCAAAATTGACACCATCAAGGCACTGTGGAGAAAGGTATTGCATGTTATCATGGAGTATATCACACTAGATGGGAGAATTACCAAAGTGTATAGGAATCATTTTGCCATTCTTAACCATTTCTGCCATAAAGTACGAATTTCTCTACCTCACTACTTGCTATGTTCGTTGAGTAATAGCCTCGATGACCATAAGAAAACCCCAGGAGATACTCTATTCTTCATCTTTGTCTTATTAGGTTAATATATGAACACTATCAAAGCATGTTGGCTTTATCTAAACCTGTAGCCTCCACGGCTTTTAGGACTATGACATGAATAGTGGGGGTTTGTTATGCCTTGCATAACCACCCCACTTTGATTTTGATGAAAATAGGTCCCCCTTCTCTTTTGGTTTCTTTGCCTCTGTTATTTGCTTTGCTTTTGGGAGTTCTTCTGTTTCTCTATGTTTTATCTTTTGTTCTGTCTGATCTAATTTTGGTTATGCCTCAGTTGGAATTTGGGTTTTCTCCTGAGTTTGGGATTTTCCACCCAATCCAGATTTTCCCGGATCTCGCTCGAGCTTCAGCCGAACACTGTTGTTCAGAGATTTTTGGTCCTCGCAGAATTCCATGTGGACTAGATTTTCCCAAAATCGCTGAGGCCTCTGAGGAGATATACCTTCTTTGTGGATTTCTTTCACCTCTGGATTTTCCTGAAATCCTTTGTTTCCTATTTTTTTCGGGTTTGCTGGAATGTATTCTCCTTCGCGAAATTCCTTCCCGTGCACATTTCCCTAGAATCTGTTGAAATGTGAAGAAGTATGGAGTAACATGAAGTTAGTAAATGATGATGCTATTTTGAGATCTCACATGTTGTTCTTTGATTGATAATGATCGGATTAGGTCTCTAATGGGTGTTTTCATGTTTATTCCACTAGAATCTGCCTGACTCGGAATTCACCGAAGTTCCTCCCTGGCTTTGATTCTGTGGGTTGACCTGAAACCTGAACTGTTTGTATGATCATTTTGTTCAAAGTTTTAACGACACCTTACTAACATAGGATTTGTTTCAATGATGATCTTGATTATTTAACTTCTATTTGTGTTATTTTCACTATAGTTTTCTTTGTTGAATGTAGGATTAAATCCTACACTAGATGATATTTGCTAGGAGAGCTCAGTTGAAAGTCATGCCTCAATCCAGTTGGTCCTAAAAATCAGCTAAGGCAAAGGTCATCAAGACTTTTCTAGGCTCTTACCGATTGGTGGCTCAGCTCTGACTGTTCGAAAGCCAAAGAATCAAAATAATCCCCATGGTGCATCTTATCAGCGTAGGGTTATCACGATCTCCCCGACCTATGGTTCATTTGGTTCAAATCTGCATTTATATTGCCTATTGGCAAGACCCCAGAGATGTCACAGTGATCAGAAATCGTATGCAGGATCCATTGGCAAGACAAGGGTCATCATCCCAGCGACATGATTTTCCTATTGGCATGAAGGGTTTCCTTTAGAGAGAAGTCTCAGTGAAATCTTTGGGTCTCACCGACTGGCAGAAAAAGGCATATATTGTTGGCAGAATGTTCTCTCTTCGCCGCGATGTCTCGGCGAATCCCTAAGGTCTCACCGACTAAGGAAAAATGGGTCTAACACTTCGGCATGAGTTGTTCCCTTCGGTATGTGTTCTCACCAAATGCCGAGAGTCTTACCGATGGGGAAGGGTCCACATATTGGCAAAATGAAATGGATTTGAATGGTGGTCTTCGGTGAGAAAACTGGTATGTCACAGTGACAACAGGATGAACTAGTAAAGCTTTCACCGAGATATCGAGTATCTATGGGACATCTTCCCGACAAAGGGATGTTACAGTGAAGCACGTGCAACAATGGAGCCCATCTCGATGTGAATATATCAGATGCCTCCCCGAAATGGAAAATCTTCTAAGGATGATACTTTCGATGAGAGGTCTTACTGAAATGAAAGGTCTTACCAAAGGATCAATCTTCAGTATGACATAAGGAGCTTGCTAAGAAGTCTCAGCGAAGAAAGTAGGTCTCGCTGACATAGAGCGAAGTGGCATCGACAAAGGTTCATGCTTTCACCACAAGGTCTTGGTGAAGAATGAAGGTCACATCAAAACAAAAAGGTTGGGGCTCGAGGAGGATAGGAAGAGGTTGGGAAGACTTCGATCAAATGAAAGACTTCGTTGTAGGGTCATAGCGATATTGGATGGTCTCGCTAACATAAGGGAGGGCTCAATAAGAGAATAGGAGTTTGGGATAGGGTCTCCTCAACCCAACAGAGTCTCACCAACACAAGGAAGCTTGCCCAAAGATTTGGCCTTCGGAAAAACGTCTCGGCGACTTTCCAGTGTCACACCAAAAGATTGAAGTCAGACTGCCATAGGATAAGGAGGATGTCGGGGAGACTCCAAAGGAAAATGAGGACTTCACCATGTGGTCTTGTTGATATGCTAAGGTCTTGCCGACAGTGGTAGGTTCAAAAATGAAAAGTAGATATCGGTATAACCATGGGGGATCGCCATGACCTTGGGCTGGTTATGGGGTCTTGCCGAAAGGGAAAATGCACTCTGAGCCAGAGCAGGGATACCATAGTTGTGACATCTTTCCAATGAGGTGAGGTCTCGGTGATAGGAAAATGAGCTCTATGTGACTTCTGAATCCTATTGAGATGTCTCACCAATTGACCCAGGCTATGTCGATGCCTGTTGTAAGACAAAAATAACATCAGGGAGACATTGATGGTGTCTCACCGACCAACGATTTAGGTCAGACCACTCTTGACTGCTAGAAATCCGACGTGGTAGCTGATCATTCAATCAGAGGGAGCTGAGAGGGACCTTTGACTAATTGACCTCCCCTGTTGAGGGGACTTATAGAGTGCGACTAGATGGACTGTTTCTAAGAATAGTTGACAACAAATCTGTTTGGGCGATGGTGTTTAGATCTACACGGAGACCTGATGGTGCTTCCAGAAGGTGGTCAACAAATAGAGGACTCCAGAACAGAAAGGAAGTTGAGTGACATAAGAAACCATGACTCAGAAGGGCACTTGTGGTGACCACTGCTGACAGAGGTAGTTAGTATTAATGGTAGGATATCTTGAAGCATTCAAGGTGACTTTGCGAGGGATTTCAAAGGTGGACACAAAGATGCTAGAGTTAATGTTGCAGTTGTCAAAAGATCTAAAAAGGCTTACCCTGTGAGTAGAAATCCTTCATCAACATGGACAACAAGGATTCACATTGAATGCACAACCGATTTTCTTCAAAATATTTGAGAGCCGACTCTCCTACAGGATCCAGATATTTTGTAAACCCTAGTGCAGGGGACAACACATCCTTTCTTGTACATTTTGTATATAAGGCATTCTTTCCTCTTTGTAAAGGTTAGAACTTTTAGTGTTAGCACTTCTAGACAGTGAGGGATTAGAACTTCTAGATCTAGAGAACTTGTAGACTAAGAACTTGTTTTAGAGTTAGAAATGTTAAGAGTTAGTTAGTTAACAGAAGGAGAGAGTTGCATCTTGATTCTGAGTAATAAGAGCTTCTCTTTGTCTTCTTGGTTAGCAGTAAGATTTTAGAATAGACCGTAATTTATTTTCTAAGTTCTCTTAGTGTAGTTGGAAAGAATTTGGAGAAATAGATTCTTTGTACACTGGCGATTGCCCCAGCTTTGTAAATATTGCTTATCTGTTTTATCGATAGTAGAAGCAATCAGAGTTTAATCTACTTCATGTTGTGTTCCAGAATGATATTTCTCTTAAATTGATCATTTTATTTGCGAAGTCTTCAAGGAATGAAATATTATTTTGTCTTTTATTTAAAATGGTAATTAAAATCTGTTATACAAATTAGCACTGTGAATGAAAGAGGTTGTGTCAATCACAAGTTTACTTTGTTCTGCAGTTTTGGTTTACAAATTCCTTGAAGTTAACAAGTCTGGTTAAGGTTGGATGAACTATTTTTCTTTTCTGTTTCAAAACTCTGTCTTATCTTTTTATATTTCTTTAAAACCCTTGTTAGAGTAGGTTTTATTTCATGCTTGATCTTAGAACAATCCAAATGCTCAACACCAGCAGGCCCCTTGAATATTATTGTTACATTGACCATTGAGTAACATCAGCACAGTTGAGACCCAACTACAAAGACCTTGGGAGCTAGGGCATCCATGTGTTGCCTTTCTCTTTCAGGAGAAGCAGAATAGCAATATTCTGCTTGCATTGTTGTGGTGCCAAAATCATCATCAACAGGGTCTGGAGATCCAACCTAACTAGGAGAGAATTGTTGAAGCCCACCCATCCTCTGAGATGTCTGGTAAGAAAACCCAGTCTAAAAAACCTCATCTTTCCAAAGCTAACCTTGAGACCTACCCCGACTACTCTATCCCCTTAAAGAGTCCTATTCTTAGTAGATAAAGCTGAGAACCCTGAAGTTAGTAGAAATTTTGTACCCTACCCTCTCACCTCTTTTAAATTTGAAGGTACCAAATTTCCTAGCTCCCCCAACCCGGGTGATGTTAACCTAATATTAGATCGGGCTCAGTTTGATGAAATTCTGGCCTCTGGAAGAAATGGCATAAGTGACATTTTCAAGGTCTTGAAACAGGCCTATCAAAAAATTAATGATCTTAATCAAAGAAATATAACTTTGTATAGTAAATTGGAGGAGTTGGAACTGAAGTTGGCTGCTCTCAAAAATGAAAAAGGGAAATGGAAAAAGAACAGTAGTGGGAAGACAAGAGGTGACATTGAGGAAAAGTACAAATGGTGCAGGAGCACCTAGGCTAACCTCCATTTTTCTTGTCATTTTTGGCTTGTATTTGACATTAGCCAAGTCAAAGGGTTTGTGTGTTTATTTTGGATCTTAGAAGGTCTTGCTTGTGTGTGGACTAGGTGAGTTAGTGTTAGAACTAAAGTCACCTTTTGGTCATTGTTTGTTGCTTTGGTTAGCTTAGCCTTAGTAGCTTAAAGTTTGGATTTGAGTTTCTTAATGTGGTCCAAACACATGTGAGATGTTGGAAGGATGCTTTAAGGCCATTTATGATGATAGTTCTTCGAACTACTTGGCTTAGAGGTCCTATATTCTTGTTGGCCTAATAAATGTAAAGATGCCAAAAATTGTCATGACAACATTGGAAATTTATTGTAAATGTTGCATGTAACTCGGCAACCTTGGATTCTCTAAAAGCTAGGAGTGGGGGATCAACTAATAGGCCTAGAAACCCGAAGAATGGATCTAAGATCACTAAGGGCTCGGATCCAGATTAGGGAAGAATTGTAACCAAAGTTTTGGAATAGAAAAGTGGCTCTGAAATTCTATTTTGTAAAAACACCGAGCATTACAGTGTAACATTGATAGAATACAAATTGAATGTTTTGACTTGATGTTAGACTAGTGTTCATAGGATAGTACTAAGACTTTTTCTTTCGGTAAGCAAGTTGATTTGAGTTAATTTAGTGTCTTGAATAAGTAGGTTAAGGTCTAGAGGTTTTCCTAGTCTTGTTCTGACCAACTTGTCTGTTTATGGCTCCCCCATGAAATCTAGTCACGAGATCTTCCTAAGGGTAGATGAATGTTTTAGGGGAGCCATTGGTTTTTATATATTTAGTGTTAGGAGTCATGAAGAGTCGAGCAACTATTTGTAATGTCAAATTCTAGGCGAGCTTAGAGTGCCTGGTTAGAGATTTGACAGTGTGAATTGAAGAAAATAGGTAGGGAAGTGAAGTACAGTACAAGATAACCACAGTTCCAGGAGGAACACGAATAAGTCTTGATATGACAAAAGGATTGTGCAACTATTAATCCATTTGAGTGAGATTTGAGTAAGAAACCAATAGGGACCAACAAACTTGGCCTATTAGCCCTATCTGACCTAGACCTCCTCAAGACAAACTCTGTCACCCGGTTGGAGAAAGGTTTGGTGATCCTTCAAGATGAATCCAAATGGAAACACACGGATGGCCTTCAAGATGTTTGACACCCCTGCAATCAACTCAATAATTTGTGTGTTGATGGCACTTAGATTCTTCTAAGTGTAGGAGAGAGTTTGCACATGACAAAGTGGTATTAGTCCTTCAAGGTGAAGTACAAGGTGTGAGAATCTGGGAGAGGAGTTGGATCAGGACTTAGTTAATCATCTAAGCCTAACAAGGATCTAGAAGATATTAGGTTCCTAGACGAAGACAAGGAAAAGTCTTCTTAGCTAGTTGTGCAAGAAAGCCTTGGAACACATACACCAGCAAATCTTTGGAAGAGGAAATGGTTAAAATAAAAAATAACTTGAAAATAGTTGTGGAACAAAACCATAAAATGGCTAGGCACAATGCCATTATTATCAATTGATGCCATGTCTAAAAAGCTGGAAAAAATGCAACAGGGTTCGCTGGTTGTTGATTTGGAAGAGAACAAGTCAAGCAAGAATGAGGACCAAGGTATTTCAAAAAGGACCCATGCCAATCTCAAAAGGAAAGTGCCTCCCACTACACAAATGGTTCAAATATTAAAGAGGGAGGTTTAGGAAATGAATGAGTTGGAAGCCGAGACTGCTGATTTATTAAAGACACAAATTTAGCTGATGCTGGCTTTTTGTTTGGTTTTTTGTTTTGTGGCCTTCGTTGGCCTTTTTGGTGGCTGTGGTCTTTTACTGTTGTTATTCTTACAGCCTTTCTAACTTTGGTGTCTTTAATGATGCTTTCTTTATTTTGTAAACTTTTTGGTTTCGGGTCCTTATAAAACCTGTTTTTCCTCTTTCAAAAACTATTGATAGGGTGTGGTGCTAGACAATTTTAGGCCAAGGACATGCCTATTAGAGTTTAAAAATATTAAAATCATAAATTAATAGTATTTCCTTACATTTGGAGGTGATGATACTTAAAATATACTTCAAAATATTCCTAATAAAACTTAGAGTTAATGGGAAAGACATTACCAAGATCCTAGATGTGGTAATGGGAAGTAATAAGAAATAAAATTTTAAGAAGAGGAAACCTTGGCATTTAAAATTCCTTATTTTCCTATGTCAGGTGAAACCATTGCAGGTAGTATATAAGTATTTTTAAGCTTTCCATGTTTGTCATGAGACCATTGTGACAAAAATTAAACTATTGAGGTAGTTACAATGGTCACCGTGATAATTTTAAAACTACTACCTAAGGAGAGTAAGGATTTTTCCATATTAGGTAAAACTAATAGATTCCAAAGTAAAAAGGTTTAGATTTTGGCATCATAACCCTAAGGTAAAATATTTTTATACACATGCTAATGTAGGTCAAGAAAGTAGTCTAGGTGAACAAAAAATAAGGATATTGGACAACTAGTTAATTTTTCTATTATGCTACGAGGTGGGTACTAAGATTAATATTATTTCCAAACTAGATTATTGACCCATTACAATGGCATACATAAATGGGTATATGAAGACACAAGTCAAAATGTTTGATGTTTGAAAGGGCCATAATATATATTGATGTAGAGGACAGGTTTTTTTGTTCACTAGTATTTCCTAATTAAATCTCTCGAGTCATTGAGAATATTACGACCATTCTCTTTTTTAATGAAATATCATATTAAAACCAAGTTAAATACTATATTCAAATCCACAAAAATATGGTGACACAGGATCATGAGCCAAATTTAAGCTATAAAAATTCAAGAGTAAAATAAATGTGACCCAAAAAATAGAAACAACCTTAACAAAAAAATATCATGGCTCCACAAGGTAAGAAATTGCCAAGTTACTAATTCAATAGAATAAGAAATTTAAATTAATAAAAATCATGTCACAAGGGTAGCTCTAATATTTGGTAAGGGATATTTCCTATTAAGGTTTCCCACCCACCGCTTGTAAATTTAAAAAACCCTTGGTCTTCCACATGCTTACATATAGTAAGAACTTCATTGCCACCTTCCTCTAGATATTCATGTGGCAAGTTCTTGGCATTCCTCAAAGGCGATAACAATAAGAAAAATTAAGAGAAATGATTATGGCCTTTTCCTCTAGGTTGAAACTTAAAGGAAGCATTCAATATATGTTCATTTTTTTTATGTGAGTTATTATGATAAATTAGTACGGTATTACTTAATCAATATAGAATTTTGGGCATTGTTCATGATATAGTGTGATGGTTAATTTGTGGGATTGTTGTTGCTACCAAGGTTCAAACTTATGTTGGGCCATTGTGATCGCATGTATTGTGCCCTCACTAATCCAATGTGCTCGTAGGTTTGAACCTGAGTGTTAAAGTTGTGGGTGTTCATGCCCTTGTCTTCATGCTCCAAACCCTCATTGGGTTGATCTGTTCACAAGCTTTGTGCCGCTATTGGGCTATTGGACTACTCACATCAATACAGTGTGTGCATATAGAGGATGAGCTCCCCCATTTATTGGCTCATCTAGCTCGAGCTAGGATAAAATTCTTGAGGTGTCAATCCAAATATATATAAGATTTTGGGTACTTACAATGAAATTTCTCTTTCAATTATAAGCATGCAATCATAATTGTGTAAACAAAATTCTTAATATGGTGTTGTGTTCATAGAATTGACTATCATATGATTTGTTAATGTCATCTCATGAAGGGTATGGCCATGAGATTTATACATTTTCATGCCATTATAATATGTTTTATATTTTATATTTTGAATGTCTTGGTCAGTATATCCCTAGCCAATGTTTTCCTTATACACAAGGCATTGTAACCATATATGAGTATTATGATAATAAAAGGAAGCATTAGAAATTTAATTATGTTTAATAAATTATGCATCTAACAATGTGTTTGGAACATAAAATTAAGGAAGTTAAATTTCTTTTATTTTTTAAATTAATACATTGTTAAGGTGACTTATTATAGCAACAAATATTATTTTAATGTTAACTTTTATTAATAAAATCAAACAAATTGTTAATTAATTAACTATAAATATTTATGCCTATTAATTATTCAATAATATTTTACTAATTATATAAAAATTAACTTATATATTCAATATTCCAAAATAAATGTTGATATATGATACCATCTAAACAAATAGAGTAAATATTACAGAGTTGAAGGCTTGAACTGTATACAAAGTTTTATCTATACACATATGCTATACATGGATAAATTGTGATTGTTATAGAGTCAATACATATAGAGCTAATATCTCCTTTGGAAGCTCAAATTTGAAAACTTGAAACTACTAGTACAAGTACAAATCACCCAACCTGGAAAAAAGAGTGTCATTAAACTTAAATTATTAGAAAGAATCACAATGTTAATACATGCCATAAAAATAGAGGATACAATACAAACATATTTCAAATTTCCTAACAAAATTTTCTCATATCAAACCTTATATATGAAGAAAAAGCCTTAACATTCCTAAAATTTTTAAGTCTAAAACTACCAAATAAGAGAGTACAGTAATTGTTACATTTCCTTAAATCCGAGATTCTTTTAAAATTTAAATGAACCTATTATGCTCTAAAAATCCAAAGTCTAGCCATTGAATGATTTTTTTATTTTTTTTTGTCCTTAGACAACCAAAGAATGACATAGTGTGATGGTTAAATTATGGTGTTGTGATTCTTTTTGGAACTAAGGTTCAAACCCCATCTAGGGTGTTTTTGTTGAGTGTTCATGGTTGGGATGAGGTCCCCTATCAATGACCTCTTTGGTTCATAGCTTCAATCAAAACAATTTACCGCCATTTTAAAAAAATATGACAAGTTGGGGAAACAAATATATTTCTAAGTCCAACTAAAGAAAGTTAGGAACTTGTTTACCTTTGATATTTGAGAATTATTATTATTTTTTTTCTATATAGAATATTCTAACAAATTTTGGTCATTCATCAATAGAATTAGAAGCATTAGTCACATTAATAATTTGATATAAATTAATCCAAAATAGTCGTTATCAAGAGAATGACTTGGGTTAAGGGGAATTTTTGATGTTATCCCTAAAGGAAAATATTTCTTTTTTCCAACATAAAGTATAGCTAACTGAGAGGAGGTATGAATCCTAATGAAGGAATTATTTAGTTATTTATTTATCATTCATAATAATTTATTTATGTTATTTTTCATTGTAATATCAAGGTTGTTGATAAGCATGGAAGTAATTACCTAATCAAATAAATTGGTTCTCCTATACACAATCATTGTATTTCTTAATATTGGCATGTACATTTTATCTTTTCTTTAGTTATTTTACTACTTGTGTTTTAGTCTAAGTTAATAGAATAAAAAAGCCTAGGATTTAATATTTTTTAATGGTCAAAACATCATATTCATATATTCTTAAATTTGGCATTGAGAAAATTATAAAATATGTTTCACAATATACCTAATCTTTTGATCCTTTCATACAACATGTTTTCCATATAGAAAATAAATGTAAGTGCACTATTGGTGATCCCATAATAGTGGTTTAAATTTTTTGGCTAAACTTGACATTGAACTAGATTTTTTTAACTAAATCTTCACTTTCGAGCACCTATAGCTGCTAAACCATGAGGAATTTGAAGATGATGCAAACTAGTGATTTGTGAAATTTTGTCTATAGATTCTAAATATATATATTTTTTAAATTTTTGGAATCAAATTTAATTTCTTTTTCCATCTCCTTTGAGAACTAGTTTTTAATAGTAAACACCATTTTGAAAGAGTGGCATATACTTGGTAACACATAAATTTTTTTTATGAAGGATAATTTTTTTTTTTTGAATTTTGATTTGTAACCATGATATATATTGCATGCAATTGGTTTCATAGTGTTTTATTGAATTTTTTTTCTTAATTAAGTTTTGAAGTCAAACCAGTTACAATTTAGACATAGGTTTACTTGTTAACACAATTTTTTTTGTATGTATTGAAATTCAATTTTTTTTTGTTGGATCAAAGAAATCAATATCGAGTGCATAGATATTTTTCAGATTTTTTTTGATAATTTAGTATTTTTCCTAATGGAGAGTAGGGAGCTTGATTTTTGGTGAAAAACCTACATTCACAAAAAATACAAATAAATATAATAATCAAATTAAATATATTTAAAATTATATGTTTTGGGAAGCTTATAATAAGGACTACATACCTACAAAAAATTAAATTTAAATGAATTCATTTTATCCCCCAAAAGGTAAATCAAAAGTGATTTTTTATCAATATTTTGATAGTTGTAAAGGAGACTTCATTATAGGTATGGTTTAAAACTAGCGAGGTTCTATCCAAGGGGTTTTCATCTAAGGTGGTTTGATCAAATCCTTTTCAATTAGAATCCTTTAAATGGAACTTTTCAAGGCTTAAATCTTTATATTTTCTAAAAATATGTGATTTCAACAAAAATAGGGTTATGGTCTCATGGAGGAGGGTTTTTCAAGTTGGGTGTTGTTGAGAATTTTTAGGAGTATTTCATAAGGTCTCATAGATTTATTGTAATCTCATATTTTTTTATAAGTAGGTTAATTTTTATCCTCATAAATTTTAGGAAGTTGGTGATCTTTATTTATTTTTGCTAACAATTAATGCTAAAAAAATGATAGTAATTTTTAGCAATAATCAATGTTATAAATTATAGATGCATGTATTGTGGCATAAAAAAACCTTAAATTGGTTTGAGAAATTTTTCAGCCCCATAAAATAAGCATCTCCTAAATTTGAGAATTAAAATTTGGGAGCTCCTATTTTTAAAACAAGATTTTAAATTATCATATAGCAGATTTTTTATCATTTAAAAAAATAAGAATAACATACAAGTAATTACTTGTCTTTAAAATATAACATTGAAATTATTGATGTAAGAGAAAAATAAGTTTCAATCATTGTGAGGATCTCTTAGAGACAAGGAGATTATTAGGATACAACAAGACAATAATGACCCTTTTTTATACTATTTTTATCAAAACAAGGAAAAATCTATGACACCAAATCAATTATTGTCTAGTATGACTAGTTTATTGGAAAAATATTTAAACTTGAGTCAAAATTAAATTTTTACATGTCCTTTATCCCTAATTAATATCTCTTAGATCTAGAAACATCCCTTTCTTTCTTTTCTCTCAATCAAAAGTTCAAAAGTGGCAAAGCCACTCTGCAATTATATTGAGAAGAAGAAATTTATATTAGCATCCATAGATTGGATGAAAGAAGTTGCAGAGAGAAGAAAAATACAATAGGCCATCCCTAAAGATGAAACAAAAAAACTAAAAGAATAAAATAATTAACCATCATAGCTAGTAGACTAGATTGAGTGCCATCAAACAATACAAGCAATGAAGAAACATGAATATGGATCCCCTCTTCCACATGTTTAAGAAGGATATGGAGGGAATTAAAAATAAAATGTTAAAGATATTATCACCAATAACCACTTTTAAATTATCCAAGCTAAGAAGAGAATCTAAAGGGGAATCATAGATGAGACTAAACCTCATATTTGAAATGGTGAAGGAAATAGTAGAAAATTATAAACTAGGTCATCTTTTGAGAAAACAAATACCCATTTCTACTACAACCACACTTTATTTAATTTGGGGGGCTTCATTTTTGAAGTCTAAATTTTATTTTATTTTAATAGAAAGAATTTTCTTGAAGGAAATTTATTATTGGTAGGTGAAAATCAAAAAGAGGTAAAAAAATAATAGGGAAAAATAGAAATGCAATTGTAGAGAGAAGGGAGAAGAGAAAAATACAAGGAAGAAAAAAGCAACAAATCTAGAGACCATATATATACTAGAAACAATAGCTCTAAAAGGAAAGTATATAATAGTTCCAAAGTGAGCATACCTAACAACTCTAGAGAGAGCATACAAAGTACCAATTAGAACTATTTATAAATATTTTTTATTTTTTGTAAACTATAAAATATAATTTTTTATATAAATAAAATGTATATTATTTAAGTTTAATAGAGTTGTGTTCTTCTTGTTTGAAATTATCGATATCTAACCAGTAACCAGTTGGCAAAAGAGGGGCCAATAGCTTAGTTTGTAAAGCACTTTCGTAGTAAATGGAAGGTCCTAGATTTGAGTCCTAGTTGATCCATGAAAATCTCAACATGTAGTATTAGAGTCAAACTAGGAGCCCCAAGCAACTACATTGTGGCTTAAGGGGGGTGTTGGAAATAATCCACACTTGAACCAATGGTGGGCTAGCTAAATAGGATCCAATAGCTCACTTGGTAGAGAACTCCAATAAAAAATTGAAGGTCCTAAGTTTGAATCATGGTTGTCCATTAAAATTCAACACTTTTAGGTCTCTGTAGTCTCCATTTTTTGTCTTGTTTATTTTATTTTTCCATTAATGTTGTATAAGAGCCAAAGGTTTTATTTTTATTTTAGGCATTAGGTTTCTGGGTATTATATTTTTTGTATTTTGAGTTTCTAGCAAGGTTGGAACAAACATTAAAATTTAGTAACAAGCACTAATGTTTAATGAAAAAAATTAATGTGTGATCAAAGAAAATTAAAATTATTTGTGGCTAATGGTATGTAGGAACTAGTTTTGAATAGAATCACAAATGCACCGTTCCCAACAACATATGCAAGCCTCATAAATTCTTAAAATACCAACTCAAAGAGACTAGGAGGAAGGATGCCAAATCCCTAAGAACTATTGAAGTAGCAATTGCAAAGGCCATTTTCTCTAGAAGAACAACTAACTAATTAGAGGAGGCATGAATTTTTTTTAAACAATTTCAAGGGAATTGATAAGGTGAGACTTGTTAAAATCTAACTACTTTGAGAGAGTTTAGAACTCTTCAAATGAAGGATGAATATATGAATTCCGACCTCCAAATAAGAAATTCAAACTTAATAAATCAGTTAAATATTAATGGTGAAGCTATATAAGAGTAGAGGGTTGTTGAAAAGATACTTAAGAGTTTACCCTCAAGATTTGAACCAATGTTCATTGAAATACAAGAGACCAAAGACCCATCCAAAATGATAGTAGATGATTTGATGGGCTCACTTCAAACCCATGCAAGAAATTCCTAAATAATTTAACTCTTCTTCCCTAGAGAAATTATTCAAAGCTCATGCAAATGTAAGAGGCAAGTAGAGAGGAAGAACTAGCTCTAGAAGAAACTCTAGAGATAGGGGAAGATGTAGCTCCAAAAGAGGCAACTCTAGAAGAGTAAATAACCAAGAGGGAGTACGAAGTCATATCTAGACTCTCAAAATAATAAAAATAGTAGTAGCTCAAATCATAGGTATGACAAAAAGTAATGTTAAATATTATTACCCCAAATATTTTCATTTTGTAAGTGAATGTAGAAAAAGGCAATGCGACTAGTCAAAATAAAATGTAAATGTGGCTAATGAGAGGGAGACTAAATTTGAATAGTTAACAATTTTATTATCATGTACAACATTGATGAATAGATTAGTGTTGAAGTTTGATAAATAGGCACTGGATTTAGGAACCACAAGTGGAAATAAAACTTATTTTCATTCATTAATAACAATTTCTAGTTTGAGATAAAATGGGAAACAATGAAATAACTCCAATTGTTGAAAAAGGGTATGTCATGATCCACACCAAACATGATGACAAAAGAGTAACAATGATTTTTTATTATGCCCCAAGCACAAATAATAATCTCCTAAGTGTTGGAATAGTAGTCAAAAAAGGCTACAAAGTGCTAATAGAAAATGGAGAGTGCAACATATTTGATAAAAATGGGAGAAAGAACAAGATTACAATAGTCTAAATGATAGAATCAAACTTTTCCTCTATGAATGAAAAATATTTTCTCTGCACAATTTATAGTTACTCCTTCCAAGAAAATGAAGAGTACAACAACATTAGAACAATAATCCTTTAAGATAGTTCTCAAATACCCCTCGAAGATTTGATATTTGAGGTATACATACATGTAAGTTATTTTGGAATTAGTATTTTCTCCAAGAAGGATATGTGTAGGGGGTTACCAACCATAATAGAGCCTAATATATATTCTAAAGCTTGCATTTAATAAAATAACATAGGTATCCCTTTTTTATTAGGGAAGTCTAGGAGGTAAAAAGCACCATTGTAGTTGGTGCATTTAGACTATGTGGCCCCCAAAAAGCTCACACCCTAGGTATAAATCGTTATTAAAAGACATGGGTCTACTTCTTGAAGCACAAATTTTAAGCCTTTGATCTAAGTTCAAATATTTTAAGGAACCGATTAAGAAGCAATGTAGACAATATATCAAGGTCCTAAAATCATAGAGAGGAGAAGGGTATTCCTTTAAATGATTTTTATTTTTTTTCAAGAATGAAGGCTTTAAGAAAAATTTTACAATCACCTAGATACTCCATAGTAAAATGAGGTGGAAGAGATAAATAATAGATGTACCACAAAGTTTTTAAATGAAAAGAATCCAAAAGAAATACAAAAAAATGGAGCATTGAGAACCTCAAAGTTTTTGGGTGTTTAGCATATGCATTTGTGTGAAAGGATAAATGGAAAAAAATAGATGATAGAGGAGAAATATGTATTGGCTATAGTGAATAATCCAAGGCATACAAATTTTATAACCTTATCACCAGGTAGCTTAATCATCAAGGACATTGAATTCATAAAAAATGAATCATGAGATGTTATAGAAATCTCCTCAAGATTCTCAATAGTGATACCCATAGATGATGAAGAAGAAGGAAATGAAAATCAACAAGGTATATCTAGAAAAAATCCCAAATCCCAAATCCCAAGATTTATCTTTGGAGATCACTTACAATAGATTTAAAGCTAGAAAATCAACTTCAAAAACCATCTACAATAGATTTGAGGCCCAACAAATAGCTTCAAAGATTATGTATAGTAGCTCTAGAGTCTAGTGATCAACTCCAAAATACATACTTCACAATCAAGCAACTCCAACAATGAGAAATTGGATTCAATTCTCATCTCTCTAATGCCAAGAAAAGAAGCTTGAGGGAGATTAATTAAAATTCAAGGCATGATGATGAAAATGCAACTATATATTATGACAATATCATCAATAGAATAAACAAGAACTAAATTTTTCAAGGACGAAATAACCATATTAAAGTTTTCTATCATTTCATATGGGAGCTCTAGAATATGGAAAATCAAAGTTCAATTTTATACATTTGAGTAGCTTAGCTTACAAATATTTTCTCTAAATCACTCATAAAGGATAATTTTGAATACCTAAGAAGTAGTTTGGGCATCATGGATTTAGTGGTACTTTGGAGCCTTCACAATCAGCTTTGGAAGTTATATATAGTCAGTTTTGAAAAACTCCAAAAGATCAACTCTAGAAAGTCAACTCTAAAAGGTCAAGTCCAAAAATTCAAGTCTAGAAGATCAACTTCAGAGGACATTTTCACTTTAGCTCTAGAAGTGCTCAATTTAGCTTTATAAATATACAATGAGCATGGAGGAGACTCAAGATTAAGAGGAAATATTGAAAATACATTTAACCATGAGTTAGAGAATCAAATTTTAGTGCATCTTTTATCCTTGACCAAGATCTCTTGAATTTGAAAACATACCTTCCTATTGCAACTACCAAATTTCAATTATTTTAGGGGACTCTATTTTTTATGCCCATATTTGATTTAGGTTTTGAATAGAAAGAATTTTTTTGGATTAAAATTAATTGTTGGTAGGTGGAAACCAAAATAAAATGATAAACAAAAGGGAAAATAAAGATGCAATTGTATACATAGAAAAGAGAAGAAAAAACTATATCAATAACTATAGGGTAGAATAGGAAAATAAATTTAGAAACTATATGTAGATCAACAAAAATAGCTCTAGAAAGAGTGTACACAACAACTCAAAAACGAGCATCCCTAATAGATCTAGAGATAGCATAGAAAGCAACAAATAAAATTAATTATAAATATTGTGTATTTTTTAAAACATTTTGTACAAATTTTGACATAAATAGAAAATATATTCTCTAAGTTTAATAGTGTTGTCTCCTCAATATTTGTGGTCTTTGTTGTTGGTCTTATTTTTAATTTTTCCATCACAATTGAGGGAAATTTGACAAAAGAAGTAGAGGAGAGAAAAAATATAACATAAAGAAAGAAGAAACAATAATAGAAATAGAGATGGACTAAAAAGATAATTTATATTTCATATAATTTAAAATACAAATTTGATTACATTCACAAAGCTTATGCTCTTTTATTTTTCTTAGAAAATAACATGAAAATAAAATTCCCATGTTCTTTGGTTGTTCAAACTATTGTTACAACAATATTATTAATTTTATTTTTATTTTTCTCTTTTACATATTTTTCATTCATAACAAAAGACTACATACAACCTATGTATATGATTGAGAAAAACTAACAAAACCAAAACAATTAATTATAATTAATATCATTGTATTTTTCAACATAGGAAAAATTTGAGGACAAAGATTTCAACAATTAATTTATAATCAAAATTTCCCTAATGCAATGGATGAGAAGGAAGAATGAAATGGATTTGAGTTGGTGAAATGTAGTCTTGCATGCTTGTGTGGATGAAAAAGATAAGCTAAAGGTACTAAGAATGAAGGGGTCTATGGAGGATTTTAATGAGGTGGTTGTGATTAATTTACAACTCCCCCTTAATCACAACTACTGACATCCATAATGCCCAAGCTATCTCTTTGATGGAAAAAACTTTCCTTTCCCAATAATTTGGTAAATGTATTTGCATACTGTTCTTTAGACCTGCAATGGTCCAAAACAATTTCTCCATCATTGATCAACTCCCTTATGAAATGGTAACTTTTGTTAATTTATTTACTTCTCTTGTGAAAATTTGAGATTTTGGATGTAATACTCTTCTAGATTAGTCACAATATATTTTGGTTGCTTATTTTGTTCATGCCTTAGGTCTCTTAGTACTCTTCTCTTCCAAATCCCCTGACATGTTGCCTCTATTGCTACTACATATTCATCTTCAATTATGGAAAGAGAAAAAATGGGTTGTTTCTTGGAAGCCAATGAAATGACTCACGAATGCAAATGAAATACATATCCTAATGTGCTCTTTCTATCATCCACATTTCTTGCCCGATCACTATCTGTATATTCGATTAACCTAAATTTATTTGTTGTAATATACAAATACCATATCCCTTTGCTCCATTTACATACCTCAAAATTATCTTAGCTACTAGAAAGGGTGTCTCCTTTAGAGTCTCTATAAATATTAAAATAAAACATGCATAAATTATATTAGGTCTAGCTATAGTCGAGTACATCGAACTTTCAACAATGCTTTGTATAGGGTTGGATTCATATTGTTTTTATAATCTTCCTTACTCAATTTAAAACCTATGGTTGGTGTTGGAGTAGGCTTGTTGTTTTTCATTTTAAACCTCTTCAAAATATCTATTGCATACTTTGATTGAGATATAAATATTTCATATTTCATTTTCTACACTTCTATGCTTAGAAAATACCTAAATGGCCCTAAATTTGTCATCTCAAACTCATTTTCATGGCCTCTTTGAAATCAACAATGAGGATATCATCATTCATCATAAAAAATAGATCATCTACTTACAATAAAAAAATTGAAATATTACCAAGGGTGGGGGCCTTTTCTCAATTGGCTAAAGCATCATGTTTCATGACCCCATCCTTGAAGTATCGGAGGGCATATCATGCCAGTGTCACTGGTCATGGAATTTTTTTTACTAAGCACACTATAGGTTATAGGGGGATCACCAATTTCTGTAGTCTAAAAAAATAATTAAAATCTTACCATAATTTAATTTTATGTAGAGAGTGGACTCACCATCACTATTGCTAAAGCCATTACTGAAAAAATATAAGTTTATTCTAGGTCAACCCACAATAATGTGTCCCACTTTTTGGCCAAGGAGGACATTGAAAACAACAATTTTCACCAAATTTTCACTTTATGAAATGTATGGAAACTAAACCATTAATAACTTTGAGATGATGTGAAATAGTTGTTGGATGTTGTGATTGTGTTCCATATATGTGGTTGTCATTGATGTCAACACTATTAGCATTATTGTATTGAAGGTTGTATATGTCAAGGATATTGAGAAAATTGTTAAAGGAAGATTTGCAGGTTGCCAGTGGAACAATGAAGATCATGAAGGTGTCTTGTTATGTATGTTGAAGATCAGTTGTTGTGGACTAAAGGGTTTATTTCTGAGAGTATCTAGTTCATCTATTGGAAGTTTTAGAGGTTCGCATGAAGATTTGATCATGCTATGAACAATTGTGTTCTGACAGTATTTTTGTGGATTCTATCAATGTTCCTGATTGAATTTTATGTGATTTTGGTAATTTCTATTGCTATGGATGATTCTTTGTTAGTTCTTATTATTTGTATATGCTTCTAGATCATTCTCTATCCTTATTGTATGTCTGCATTGATCAATGCACTCATGGTCAAAGATTTTTCTCGGTATGTTTGGTTTTCATGTTCTTGGCCGACATGGTGATTGTAGTGTGTTGTGGATCCTTGAAGATTTAAATTTGAATGTTTGGCACACTCAAGGATATTTATTTTAAGTCTTCATTATATTGTGGTTGACGGTGTTTTATTTGCATTGAAAATTTACTTGTAAATTTGGGCCAACATTGTGTATATGTTTTATATTTCATATTTTATTTTGGCTAACAGTGTTTGATTTGCATTGAAAATTTACTTGTAAATTTGGGCCAATATTATGTATATGTTTTATATTTCATATTTTATTTTGGCTGATGAAGTAGTTGATGTAATTCCATGTTGTAGATATATAAGAGTGATTGTTTGAGAAAAGTAAAGTGTGCATAGAAGGAAAGAAGTGCCAAAGGAAGAGCAAGTGTGTGAATAGTGATCTAGTCATTTGATTGCAGAGCAGAGTGTGAAGAAGTTTGAGTGAAGTGTGAAGAAGATTTTTTGTGTTTAACTAGAACTATAATCAGGCTTGTGTAGAAGTTGTTTTCTCAGTTCATGCCCCATGGATCTAATCCGTATTGTTGTGTATTTTTGGGTAGTGATCCCTCTTGTATTTGAGTAGTAAGGTCTAGGCAATGTTCCTGAATGCATGTGCATTCCCATTATCTTTCATTATACTTTTAACAAGGTATAATATTGTGGACTAACATCCACCATGGTTTTTCCCCTAACATGGTTTCCATGTAAAAAATCTTGATGTTCTTTGTGCTTCTGATGTGTTGATTGTTCATGGTTTACTGTTCATTCATCAGATCTGAGATTAAGTAAGGTTTGAAAAGTCTAAATATTTTGTGACAACTGATTCACTCCCCCCTCTTAGTTGTATGTCCTTGTTTTTCCAACAATTGGTATCAGAGCAGGTTCCTCTGAACAATTTTAAAAGCTTGAGGTGATCTGAGATGGCATCATACAAGAAGGACAGTCCTAGATTCGATGGAACAAACTACTCATTGTGGAAAGCTAGGATAGAGTGTTATTTGAGGTGTATTGGTGAACCCTTCTGGAAGATTACAAAGAATCCATATGCTATTCCTCAAAATGGTCCTTCCACTACTGATGAGATTAAAGAGGCTTAGAATAATGTCAGGGCTATGGAAGCTTTACTGGGTGCTCTAAAAAATTCAGTAATGAAAAATGTGATAGGTCTAAAGAAAACTCATGAGATGTGGATGAAGCTGGAAACTTTGTATGAAGGAGATGTACAAGTGAAGATGGATAAGCTACAAAGTTTGAAAGTAAAGTATGAAAATTTGAAGATGGGTAAAGACGAAAATATTTCTTCTTTTATGCAAAGAATAAATGAAATAGTGATGGGTACTAGATGTGTCGGTGGTACCCTGGATGAGGAAGAAATTATGGCTATTTATTGCTTAGATCATTTCCTCCCTCCTATGAAGCAAATGATCATGGTATTGAAGAAACCAAATCATTGACGAATGTGAGAAGGGATACACTGATTGGTAAACTTGTTGCCTTTGAGTTGAGCAAATTTGGTGAATCTGTTTCCAAAACTTAAACTGCATTTAAGGCTATTGTATCTAGAAGAAACAAGGAAAGATATGATCTAGGAGAGTGTTCTAGAAAGTCATTCAAGTGTGAGGAAGAAATGAAACAACTTGAAGATGAAGAAAGAGAGGTAGAAGAGTTGGAAGCATTGATTGTGAAGAAAGAAAGCAGAGGACAAGGTAAGTATAAAGGATTGTTGCCTATTAAATGCTTCTCTTATAGTAAAATAGGTCATTTTGCATCAAGGTGTCGTGAAACAGTTCCTAGATCTAAGCCTTACAAATCTATATTTCAAAAGAAATGTTACTATGTTGAAGGAGTGACTGATGAAGAGTCTAATAAAGAAAATGGAAATGAGGATTAATGGGTGTTCCTTGCTATCAAGGAAAATGGTCTGGTGGCTATTGAATCTACTAAAGTTGAGAAAGCTCTTGCAACTTGAATTGAAGAAAAATATGAGTGGCTTATTGACAGCAGATGCTCACATCATATGATTGGTGACAAAAGAAAAATTGTAAGTCTTGAGAAGTAGAAAAATGGGGTTGTAAGATTTGGAGATAACAATGTTGGTGTGATTCATGGTAGAGGATCTATTTTTCTTGGTGGTAAGCATAACACTGATGATGTTCTTTATGTTGAAGGCTTGAAGAACAACCTATTGAGTGTTGGAAAAATGGTGGACAAGGTTTATGACCTTCAGTTCAAAGGTGGAAGATGTAGGATACTTGGAAGTTTTGGAAATATAATTGCTTTAGGTAAAAACACAAAAGGTAATATTTTTCACCTGAAAGCTACTAGTGAAAGTTGTTTAATTTCTCAAGTAGATGAAAGCTAGTTATGGCATAGAAGGTTGTGTCATGTGAATTTTGATAACATTGTAAAAGTAAGTTCCAATCAAGTAGTAAGCGGTCTATCTAAGCTAGTGAAGCCTGCTAACACAATTCGCAAGGAGTGTCAAATGGGAAAACAAACTAGAGTTTCTTTTCAGAGCAAACAACATCATTCAAATGGATTACTAAATCTGGTGCATACTAATATATGTGGTCCCTCCAGAGTCAGAAGTCTTCATGGATAAAGGTACTTTATGTTGCTTATTGATGATTACTCTAAAATGATATGGGTTGCTTTCTTAAGAGAAAAATGTGAAGCATTAGAAAAGTTAAAAAGTTTGAAGGCTATGGTAGAAAATGAGAAAGGTCTGAAAATCAAATGCTTAAGGTCAGACAGAGGTGGTGAGTTCACCTCCAGGGAGTTTAATTCTTTCTGTGAAGAGCATGGAATCAGAAGACAATTATCCACTCCCCAAACCCCTCAACAGAATGGAGTTGCAGATAGGAAGAGCAGAATAATTTTGGGTGCTCCTAGAATAATGAAGATTGAAGGAAATGTGCCTAACATCTATTGGAGTGAAGTTATAAGCAATGTTGTGTACACTTTAAACCGAGTAAATTTCAATAGTAATTCTAGTAAGACTCCTTTTGAACTATAGTTTGGTTATAAGCCTACTGTTAAATATTTCAAGATATTTGGAAGCAAGTGTTACATCAAGAGAGATGAGGACATAGGAAAGTTTGATGCAAGAAGAGATGAAGGAATCTTTCTAGGTTACTCTACTAAAAGCAAGGCCTATCGGTGCTTTAACAGAAGACTAAGAAAAATGGTTGAGAGTGCAAATGTAAAAGTTGATGAGGACTCTGCTAAATCATCCAGATACTATGGATATGATTCAGATGACCAAGAAGACAACACAAACAAAGGGAATAATGCTTAGACATAGGATCAACTCCAAATTGTGCCATATGTTCCGATAAAACATATTCCATTTGTTCTAGTAAATCAAGGTAGTTAGGAAGCAGAGACAAGTGCAAGTGCAAAAGAAGAAATAGAAGAACCAAAAGTTTGAGAGAATCCTAAAACTCTAAGGTATGTAAAGCTAAATCATTCTAAAAATAAAATTTTAGAAGACAAGAATAAAGGTGTGCAAACTAGAAGAAAGATTGCAAAAGAGTATTGCCTGATTTCCAAGATTGAGCATAAAGATGTCATTGAAGCTTGCAATGATGAACACTGGATGGAAGATATGAAGGAAGAACTAATGCAGATTGAAAAGAATGATACATGGATACTTGTTCCCAAACCTCAAGATAAAAATGTGATTGGTACTATATGAGTCTTTCAGAATAAATTGAATGAAAAAGGTGAAGTGGTCCAGAATAAAGCAAGACTGGTATGTAAAGGGTATTCACAAATGGAAGGTATTGGTTTTGAAGAAACCTTTTCCCCTGTTGCCAAAATTGAAGCTGCAAGGTTTTTTCTTGCTTATAATATGTTGCATATAAGAATTATAAAGTCTATCAAATGGATGTAAAGTCAGTTTTTCTGAATGCTGAGCTAGAAGAGGTATATATTGAATAGTTGGATGGATTTCAACTAGCTGATAAGGAAAACATAGTTTGTCGATTGAAGAAAGATCTATATAGACTTAAGCAAGCCCTCAAAGCCTGGTAAGCTAGACTAGAAAAATACTTATTAAAGCCTGGATTCAGTAAAGGTACTACTGACAAGAACTTGTATTTCAAATTGGACCATGCCAAATAGTTAATTATTGAGGTCTTTGTTGATGACATTATTTTTGGAGGAGATGACAATCTATGAATGAAGTTTGCTGATGAAATAAAGAGTGATTTTGAAATGAGCATGATTGGAAAGATGAATTTCTTTTTGGGATAGCAAGTTACTCAGTTAGACAAGGGGATCTTCATATCTCAGTCAAAATATGTGAGAGTGTTGTTGAAGAATTTTGGCATGGAAGACTCAAAACCTGTTGGTACTCCCATGGTAACCAGATGCAAGTTAACACAAAATGATGATTCTCCTAAGGAAAATCAAACAAGATATAGCTCAATAATTGGTCGATTGCTCTACTTAACTTAGAGCAAACCAATCATTATGAATGTTGTATGTATGGTTGCTAGATTTTAGGTTGATCTGAAAGAATCTCATGTGACTGTTGTAAAGACAATTTTTAGATACCTGAAAGGAACAGTTGATTTTAGGCTTTGGTATCGTAAGGATGACGATCTTACTTTGAATGCATATACCGATGTGGATTGGGAAGGAGATGTAGATGACATAAAGAGTAATAGTGGTGGTGCCTTGTTTTTGGGGAAGAAGTTGGTGTCTTGGTTGAGCAAAAAGTAGAATTCCATTTCTCTATCTACTATTGAGGCAAAGTATATTGTTGTTGCAAATAACTGTACTCAAGTGATGTGGATGAAACAAATGTTGAAAGATATCATAGTAGTATATGATGAACCTATTACCATATATTGTGACAACTCAAGTGTCATTAATATATCAAAGAATCCGGTGCTACACTCTAAAACCAAGCAGGTATGTGCAGGATCATGATGGGCCAAAAAGTGAAGATATTATGGGTATTTGTAGTGTATGTGGTTGACAACTTTTTTTTTACCAAAAATTGATCAAATGAAAAGGGTTTTTAAAGGAGATTCTCAGCTTTCCAGCAATATAAATTATGCTTTACTTTGAATTTAAAGAATAATTATTATTTATTTTTGTTGACACCAAAATTTGATGAGGTAACAGTGTCTTATGGGAAACTTAGTTTCTGGGGGACCTTTTGCGTTAAACTAAGTGACCTCCAGATTTTTAGAGAAGCCAACTTCTTCTATAATGGGGAGTTGGAAAGGGAAAATCAAACATATATAATAAAATAAAGTCTAACCTAAGACGATGTGCCAAGACTTAATGATAGGCACGATAAATCATAGATCTAAGGGCCTGAATGGTGTTGTAGTGTTCTACAATATCATAAACTTAAGATTATAGCATAGACAATCCATTCATTGACATAAAATAATATTACATCCATTCCTACTGCCAAGAAGAGTAATTAGACATGGTCTAGGTCAACAAACTTGCATTTGAACAACATATATAAAAGTTCTTAAATGAAATGTCCAAGCAATAAAAAGCACAGTTTATAGTTTGATCAAATAGCATGAAAAACAGAAAGGTCAAATAATTGGCACAGTTTGAGATTTTTTGCAATAAAATAAAACAACAATAAAGGTCTGGCGTCTTTTACTAAAACTAATGTTTTCCTTCAAATTTTGGACCCTTTTCTCATAACAGAGAAAAGTATATATAGCAAGAAAAATCCCCACTACTTTGGAGAGTAGCAACATAAAAGATTTCGCAATCCCCTGGCAATGATGCAAGAATCAAAATATTCTCAAAACTGTTGCAACAAAATTGATCTAGAACAAAGTATCTGATCACTCCAAGCATAGGTGCATCCTCTACAAATGATGACGGTGGTCTCGGCAAGGCCTAATCAGACAAGTGTCGCCATCCTGTGCAAATGATTATGACACGCAATGGCCAATAGCATTATTAGGCTAGTCTGATTTATCGCTCAAATATGAGATCTATCGACTAGGAATGTGGCAGCCTTTTGCTACCCATATGAACCTCTCTCTTTCACCACTGAGGACTTGCATTAATGCTACACGTTTCGAATGGGTGGAGCACTTCATCAATAGTGGAGGGAATGATCACCAGCTGAGTGCAAAAGAAATGCACTGCCCGCAGTTGTTACTTCATGTCCATGTTGAAAGATTTGTGAATAGAAGAAATGTAGCAAGAGTGCACCGCATATAGCAACTATGGGGCTCGCCAAAACTTTTTGGGAATAAGAGATTCATGACACTTGAGTAGAGCCTGATGAGACAACAAGAAAGCAAGATCAAAAGAATCTCGTAGCCGCAACACATAGAAGCATAGTGGAGCTATCTGGGATGCAAAAGGAATGCTAAGACTCAGAGTTACAAGGAGTAGACACGTGGAGTAGGAGAAAAAAACCTAGATAAAAGGTCGAGTTGACTACTTGCAATGCATGAATTGAAGCATAGAGGAAAATACACTCGAAGGGAGATATTTAATTATTTATTAATAGCTTTTGGCGACTATCAGGGGTGTTTCGACTAAGGAATGGAGAACCCAAAATTTCTCTGGTTTTTAGGCTAGAGTTCCATTTCGTTAGATAATGGAGTCATAGATTGTAAAGAGCCACCTGTAGAGATGACCATTCATCCTCAGATGGCTTCACCATATTGCAAAAATTCTTCTGCACTCCACTTAGATCAATAGTTTCTTTGTGAGGCAACGCATTGGATAAATCGGTCTCTACTTCACAATGAAACAGTAGATGGGTATGTGCAGGATCATGATGGGCCAAAAAGTGGCAATATGATGGGTATGTGGTTGACAATTTTTTAAACCCAAAATTGATGAAATGAAAAGGGTTTTTAAAGGAGATTCTTAACTCTCCACCAATATAAATTATTCTTTACTTTGAATTTAATAAGTAATTACTATTCATTTTCTATTCAAATTATGACTAAAGTCGTGATTGATAGGCTGATTGAAAAACATCTATAGCTTTCAATGGTAACACATTTTTTTAATCCAAAAGATGCGTCACATTCTATGTTTCACATACGATAAGATTAAAAAAAAAAAAATTCAATTTCATGAATTTTTGACCAAGTTAAGGTGGTTAGACATACAAGTTTTTTATATTTTTTTAAACTTGTAATAAAAAATTCATAATTAATTATTTACTTGGAAAAAAATTACAAAAAAATATGCATCACATTGGGACATGAGTCCTCTACTTATATCTAAATTCTTATAAAAATAATTGTCATTTTATTGTGGTTAGGGTGGTCAGACAGACACCTACTTCTTATTTTTTCCATAAAATTTAAGTACTACTGCATTGAAATTTCAAATTTTCACCAAATAGATTTTTATAAAAAATAAAGAAACCTAGTAGTTTAGAAACTATATTCAATTTTCTACCGATTCTATTTTTACATATTTTTGAAATAATATAGAGAACGTATTCAAATTTTTACGTCAAGTTTCCTAACTCTAATTTTTTAAATTTTTTTGCCACTTAAGGGCCTGTTTTTTCCATGATGATCCTGCACATACCCAACTATGCAAGCAAATGAATCACTTCCTCAATGTCGGTTGCCATGGGAGGATGATTGAAATCCCTGAAAGCCTTTGGATCATTTTCCTTCTATCTTTTCCGCAATCTGCTCAACTGTGGCAATAGAGCCATCTTCAGGGAATGGGGACAAAAAACCCATCGTGCTTAACTCTTAGAAACTCCCCTGTATTTTGTCCAGTGTCTTGCTTAGAATAGCCATAGTTACTTTAGTGCGCTGGAAGGAAAAGTGGAAATGGATGAACTTATTTGCCATATGCACAGCAACATCCCGATCTTCAATACCCTCTCTAGAAAGGTTTTCATCAGAGATCGAGTATAGCCTGGTGAGAATATCTTTTGCTTCTGAAACTTTCTCCAAGATGAACCATGGGAATTGCTCAATTGTATCATGAGTCTCTTGGCTCAGCTTCAATGCCTTGGTGATGAATCAGAGGGTAGGCTGTAGTGTTAGGAAAAAGGCTTTAATCTTTTCCTAGTGAGAGGTGTACAACTACCTAACCAACGGAATGATGTCTGGTTGTGTAGGGGAAGATAGGAGAGAGCTTTTAAGAGAAGCAATCTCCGCATCCTTTGAAATAATGGCCTTAGCCAATTCTACCTTCTTCTTTTCCTCAAACGCTAGCTGTTCTGTAGAGCTGCTCATTTCTTTATTCCAATTCTCCTTGGCTTAGGAGTGATTTGCTAAGTGTATGTCCAAAGAAGACTTTGTCTCTTGGAGTTCTTCTATTTGAGCTTTTAGGGCCTTAAATTCAGCTTCCTTTTCTTGTATTTTTTTCTCATATTCAGCCTATTAGTGCTCCAAAGTGTCATTCCTCTGTGCCATTCCTTAACTATACTCAAGGTGAAGTCGCTCTGGCTCTTCATTCTTCAGTCATAGATTCTGTCTTGTCTCCTAATTCTTAGACTGTAGCTCTTTTATCATGGCAGGGTTAGTAGCCAGAGTCTTCGCAAGTTCACCCTGAAGTATGTTCCTCTCGTCCTCTATTGCTAGCACCCTTTCTATCATATGTGCAACATCCGCCTCAAGGGATTTCTCTTTTTTCTCTAGAAAACTAACCCTCTCCCTTACAACTTTAAGTTGCTCATCCTTCTTTAACTGGAAGCCAGTTTTAAGGAAGTCAGAAGTGACTACCCGTTGTGTTTCCTCCATTATTTCAACCTTATCCTACAATCGGACCACCTTCATGTCGAGCTCTACTGCATACATCTCATAATCTTCTGGGTACATTTTCCCCTAAGGCTTGGTTACTCTTGGGTACATGGTTGCAAACTTCAATTCTTGCCAAGCCTCATCATAAAGAGTTTGTATTTTTGGCTCAATAGAAGCGCTATGATCTTTTTCCCTATGCTTTCACAATCTACTTGCGTGTCCCTCCTTTCTGCAATCGATATGTGTTATAAATTCAAAAGGCAAAAAAACTAGTCCGCCTGCAAAAGGAGCACTAGAAGGTAGGGCATAGGGATAGGTAATCCTCATGTAGGTGTAGGCATTTGTTTCTTTTGGACAGTGATGATTTGCGGGGAGAAGTGGGGGACGTTCCAAAACTTGGTTTGAGGCCCAACAGAAGGGCTAGTCAATTGTAATGAATGAATTGGTGAATCATCCGTAGGACTCATAGGCTAGGATGGTGGAGGAGTTTTCAATATGTTGTTAGCTTGTTGTGATGGAAGAGGATCTGCAGTAATAGTGGAAGAGGAAGGGGCACTCACAGGGGGTATGTTTTTGAAAAGTGAGGCAAGGAGAGTCTGAGAGGTAGTGATAGGTGTAAGGGTTCGCGGAGGAGTAAGGCCGAGTGGAGTGGTCTGCGAAAATTGGGTGAAACCTCCTGAATATGTTGGATTAAAAGTGGAGGGCATAAGGCCAGTACTCATGCCCATTGAGGCAAGGGAAGATACCAAGGAATGAGAAGCAAGGGAAGTAGGAGTGAATTTTACCTGTTGACTGGTCGATGGTGGCTTCAGAATCATCAGCGAATCCTCCTCAGCCTCAGGTTGTTGGCTAGCTACAAGCACTTTTCTCACAGCGGATTCCTATGAACCTTCTCTGATAATGCTCTTTGTGCGCCGCTGTTTTGCGAGTGGGGTATCTTGAGATTCAGCAGCTATTTCCATTTGTTGTAGTGATAACCTAGATGGCTTAGCAGCCCAAGTGAGTGTATGTGAGGCCCTTGATATACTAAAATAAACATTCATGGCCACATAGGCAGGTTGTTCGGGGCCTTTCTCCCTCGACATAGAGGAGGCAGATGTCGTTGCTTCTTCTTCCTACTCTTCGGTCTCGTCCCCCGGGTTCCTGCTCTTATTAATACTAGAGCTCAAGCTGAGGTGGCCCTCATTCCACCATATTTCAAATTCCTTGTCATCCTCCAGACTGTTGTAAGGGGCATCCGATGGCCCTATCTCTTGGTGATACTTCTTGAAAGCTTCTATTTTTTTAGCAGTCCACTCCTCATCCTTCTTCAACTTATTTTACATGGCGCATTCCATGTGGACATTATCTTTGGCCACCACCATAGAAAAGTAGAACTTGTGCCATGGCCCTCTAGTATCTTGTGTAGGAATACGTGCCAATTCAACAAAATTTTCATCTTTGTCTTCCTGCGGGTTACGTCGCTTCTCCTAGTAAGGTCGGGGAACATGTGCAACCTTCATGTGTGGTTTTGGAAAGTCATTGAAAGGGCTATAATCCCACTTATAATTTACCAACACAAACCCTAAATAAGCCAGTTTATCCTCCAATAACTGGTCTAATTGTTTCTTAATCAGAGTCACCAACATAAAATTCTTCTAACAAGAGAATAATCCTTTTTTCTTGACACTTTTTCTGCTGGAGAAGGTAAAATCAATGATACACACCTCCCGATACATTTCTAGTGAGAACACCCTATCTATGACACAGGCTGGGAGAAGGAATGGTTGACCAGTGAAGCCCCACATCCAAAGAATCATGAAATCTATTCCTAAGAACCAATCACAGGCGGGGGTGAAACTCTGCATATATCCGGTTTGCTCCCTGTCAAGTTGGATTATGTCACATTCTCTGATTAATTCATGCAAGACAAGAGTTATGAAATAGTTTAAAAATGAATAATAATCATATGATAAGGAAAGAAAAGGTGTCCACATGGACACTGGCTTCCTCTTACCCCACTCATCAAAATTTGATAATTTAAAATATCGGGCAAAGAAATTAGGGTTTTGATGTAGAAACATGTGAACTAGGAAAGAAATAAATCTAAACTTTCCCTTCACCAGATAATTCTTTATTTTTCGTATCATTTCATCTACCATGAACTCAGCAAAATCATACCAAAAGGTATCATGCTGCTTTCAGAATTGGAAAGCCAATCCTAGTTGAAAAGTTTCCACCATCTTATCAGAGTCTCGACCACACAAAAAAGCTAGCATGGACATGGCATCCTACAAATCCTCATGTAGCACACTGTGTGGCAATAGAATACTTGGCAGTTTAGCGCCTGGGATGCCTTTCTTACCAGTCTCATCCAACAAGAACTTAGTTCTTTTTCATCGCCTTCCATGTTTTCTCTCATTTGCCATGGTAAAAGGACTCAATGTTCTCTCTTCTTTTACTTGGGTCTGGGATGCATAGCATATGCCAGATGGCCTATGGGGTGATCTGAAACTTCAAGTTTTGTTCCTCGATGTAGTGGGTGTTAGGGTTATAATGCAGGGTGGCAGCGTCAACTATCTCCGGGCAGTAGGGCACCAATGGGACCATGTATTGTGGAAAACCACTGTACAAATTTTCATTGCTATAGACTTGTCTACCTTTAGTGTTGTCAACCTTGCATAGGTTGCTTCTCTTAAGGACTAAGGGTTTTTTGCGAGCCATGGATTATAGATATTATCCCATTTTTCTTCAACCCTTTTCTTATTTCTGCAATCCTTGGGATTTTTCAGCTCTTCTGTGTACACCCTCTTCGACTTGTTTGGTATACCAGGCATGGCATACACCAAATCCTCATAGACATGCACATCTTCTGATGACTGCATGGCTGTAAATAGCTCTTGGCCAATTTCCTCTTGTATTGGCTGAAATGAACTCTCTGACATTTCTCTTTGGATGAAGACCTTTGCGAGTTCTGGACTCTAAAATTTTTCTTGGCTCTGGATACGAAAAAGAAGAACAACTCCGCACCTTTAGCTTTGGCATTTGTGAAAATAAATTGAATTATTAAGCCTTTTCATGCAATATTTTGCTATCTTTCCTCAAGGTGGTAGACAAAAGCATGCTTTTTGTATTTAATTTGGCATGTACCGTTAATTTTGCAATTCGTGCAAAATGAACTATTTTCCATTTTGAGGCGGCAGGAGTTTATTATTATGTTCAACAACCATGTGATACATTGTGATTCCCTTGAAACTTGAGCTGGCAATTTTATTTCTAAACTTGCATTAGTATGTGCTAGTAATTAATATCCTGGCCGGAATGATTACACTAAAGCAAACGATCACAACCTGAAAAGATATGGATATTTCCTTGGGCTCTGGGAAATGCCTGTGAGATGGCACAATAGCCTATGGTCATGCAACTTATTGTCGATGAGCACCACCTTTTTAAAGCTAATTAATTAGCTCCTATTAATCTAGCATGCATTGAACTATACCTTTGCAGATGCAACTGGCCCAAAAATGTGAGCAAACATAGGCACACCTTTCAAGTTGGCATCTAGCTATCATCACATTTTCTCGAAATGGATTAGCATGCTTCTTGTCATTCTTTCTATAAATAGGCTGGCAACTAGGGAGGAAATCATACTTCGCATTTCAGTAGTGATAGGTTGTTAGCAGAGTTTTAAGCAAGTTTTCTCATAGGCTAGGTGATAGGTAAATTTTAGTATTGGCTAAAAAGTATAGGCATAGTGTCAGAATCACGGATACTCCTATTCATCTAACCTCTTATAAGACATAGACAATGTTTCTAGGGGAGGTTTCTACTAGGTGGCTGAAAAGAATAACCAAGAATAAGCATTCCTTGGTTTTGATAGCCATAAAATGGGTTCTGGGTAAGGACTGCATAGTATACGACGACAAGTATCATGTGAATACTAATATATTCTCCCACTTCGTGTCATCTATGTTAGACATTGGCATTCCCAAGCCCCTCATCTTGAAGCTGGTCAAGGAAATGTTTCCCAAAAAGTACCTCAATGGCCTTGGTGAAGTTGTTGCTCATGCTGCATATGGGGTAGGTTTGTCTTCAACCAGTGACCTTCATCGCTATATCAAGGAAGAAGCGATAGTTGTATGGCTGTCGTTTCTCAATGGATTCCACCTTCAGACACGTGATGAGCATCGACAGAGGGTTACCTAGGCCTTGTATTTCCTATTCTGCAGTTACAACATGATACCGTTCTACGACGTAGATTGGTATACTGACTTTAGGAACCTAGTGTTTCCCCTACCAATGGCGGTTGTGTGAATGATGCTACTTCTGTTGCCAAAGAACCTACTATCAATGAAGAGGTAGACGCTGCCATTAATGTGTCAATTGCTGCCTCTCATACCCTTGGATGAAAAACCCTCTCTATTCCTATAAGAAAAATGCCTCCCCGTTTTCTTTATTTCCTGTTGTTGCATAGACCACTTGCCCTATAGTGTGTATATAAGCCTGAAAAAGGCTATCATTTTGCATACATAAGAGAATAGCTCGAATACTTGTATATTTTTTTAGATTATGGCTTCGCCAACCATTTTGCAATGTAAAAACCAAAGAATATATATAAAATAGATATATATCTTTTTTTTTAAAATCCATGGCTCTTTCTTTCATTTTGCATTTCAGTTTTATGGGCTTTTTTATAGCATGTGTTATTTATTTTTCACATGGGTGTGTTTTATGTAAAGAAATCATGTTATTCCATCCCCCATAATAATGGGTTACTTCTGCAGAAGCACAAACCAATTTCGAAAAAGACTGGCCAAAGAAAGGGAAATAAAATAAAAGCACTATTCACATATGTACAAAAATAGAACTCGACACCTAATGGAACAACTTAAGATGAATCCCATTAACCGGGATTCCTAAGGGTTCTTGTTCCATATTTTCTAGATTGAAAGTGTTATGCTCCTTCCACTGAATGATTTTAAAGGGACCCTCCCATAGGCTATCAAATTTACCATGTTGAGCTGGCTTAGCAACCCTTTTATCATATTTTAGTACTAAGTCTCTGCACTTTAGGCCTTGGTCGGAAGCCTTCTTGTCAAACCACTTCTTGACCACTTGTTGATTATTTTTCATGGCTATTAGGGAATTCTCCCTTTTTTCCTGCACTTCTAACAATTCGACAAGCCGAACTTCCATGATGCCATTTTGTTGTATCTCGAGGGATTCCAACAATTGGAGTGCTAGAATCTCCATAGATATAGGTAACAAAACCTCTTTCCCGTATACCAACTCATAAGGCGAAGTCTTAATGACTTGCTTAGGAGTTATACAGTTTTCCCAGAGTGCTGCTCAGAGGTTTTTATGCCATTCCCTTTGGTGTTCCAAACCAATCCTTTTAAGGAGCTAGACTAGGCTCTTGTTTGTTGACTCCACTAGGCCGTTTCCCTGTGGGTAATAATTTGATGATGTCATGAGGAATATTCTGTTAGTTAATGTGAAACGACATACCTTTGTGCCTAGAAAAGCTCTAGCATTATCAAAAATGATTGTCTTCAAAGGACAAAACCTTGTCACCAGCTCCTCGAGGAAATCTACAATCTTTGTTTTTTGTTGTGATTTTAAGTAGAACGACCTTCACCCATCTTGTGAAATAATCTGTGGTGGTTAGAATCCACTTGTGTCTGGCACTAGAAGTTGGGTTAATCATTCCAATGAATTCCAGGTCCCATTGTGCAACTAGTTCGTCTGCGACTATGGGTTTGAGAGGCATTGTAGAATTCTTCCTTCTGTTAATTAAGAACTGGGATTTTTTGCAATATTTTACCAAATAGTGGGAGTCATTAAACAGTGTAAGCCAATAGTAACCAACATGCATGATTTTAATGGCGGTGGTCTTAGCAGAGAAGTGTCTGCCTACAACACTATTTTGGAACACGTCAAGAATCCTCTTTCCTTGCTCTGAAGTAATGCATCGTAGGAGAAGACCATTGAAATTTCTTTTGAAAAGGACTCCCTCTACTAGCGTATATCCACAATTTTGCAACAGATAGTATCTCCTTTTCTGGGATGAGAGACTTGGCAGATATGCTCCTGTTCGCATAAACCTCATTCTATCAGTCAGCTAGCAACCCTCTGATTATGATTCATTTATTAGGACAAGCTCTGGTTGCTCCCCTACGGTGGGTATCTCCTTGTTCTGCGCCATGTATTCACACAATCCTCTTCCTCTAATAGTGTTAGTAGGTTTGAGCTCAATGTCATATTCAAGGATCTTAGTGATCTAATTAGCTTTTTTTTATGTGATCTCCCCTTCCATGATATATTCGTGCACACTAGAATGTGCGACATACACAAACACCTTGTTGCAGGAAATTAGATGGCAAAACTTTTTAAGTCCCTTCACTATTGCAAAGGCCTACCTTTCAATGAAATTATAACTCACCTCATATTCCTTTAGGGCCAAGGAGTAGAACACCACTAGATGCTCTCCTTTTCCTATATCATCATTTTGGGTTAGGATAGTAACAATACTGGACTTGCTACTGAATGCATACATTATAAAATCCTTAGATTGATCTGGATTAACTAGTATCGGAGCATTGAAAATAACTTCCTTGACCTTTTCAAAGGCTTTTTGAGGTTCAGTCATCCACTTGAATGCCTGATCCTTCTTAAGCATTAGGGTAATCGGCTTAATTATTCCCTCAAAGTCAGAAATAAACTTGCTAACAAAATTTACTTTGCCCAGGAAAGATTGAACACCTTTCTTATTCACCGGAAGGGGAAGTTCCTTGATAGCTTTCACCCGTTCGGGGTTGATTGAAACCCCTTCCTTAGATACCACATGTCCTAATAGCTTTCCTTGCGGTACTCCAAATACACATTTTTTGGATTTAGGGAAACTCTGAACTCCTGGCACTTTTGAAAAACTAATTCTAAGTGATCAAAATGATCATCCTTAGATTTAGAAAACACAGTAAGATCATCCAAATAAATTAGAATAAACTTATTGATTATTTCACTGAATGCAATGTACATTGCTCACTGGAATGTTGCCCCTGCATTGGATAAACCAAAAATAATTTTGACATATGCAAATGTTCCCCACTTTGTGGTGAACGTAGTCTTGTGCTGATCCTCTTCCTTAACTCAAATCTAATTGTAGCTAGAGAAACCATCCAACAGAGAAAACATTTTAGATCCTATAACCGTTTGTAATATTGACTCCATAGAAGGCAATGGATAGTGGTCATTCAAAGATGGTCTGTTTAGGTCTCGAAATTCCACACACAAATGGATATCTCCATTCTTCTTTCGAGACCGGGACCAAATTAGATACCTAGGTACCATGCTTGATTAGGAAAATAATGCATGACTCAATAAGATTAGTTAGGTCTTGTTCCATTAACACTTCAATTTTAGGGTTTACTAGCCTTTGTTTTTGTCAGACTAGTTTTGTACCTTTCGTTAGCTCAATCATGTGCTGAATGATATCAAGATCATATCCCTCCAGATCATCCTAAGACCAGGCCTATACACCATATATTTTTTGCAAAAACTGATGAGTCTTTCTTTATCATGGTGCAAGACATTTTTCCTGACTCGAAGATTCCTGCCATCTGAGACCCGAAGGTCTACGTAATTAGTTTTGTCTACCATGAACTTCTGTTTATTATTTTGGGCATCATCACAATCAAAATTTGTTTTGAGAGTAACCAACCCTTTCAGAAGCTTGTTAGATTTGAGCTGCATAATTTTTCCTTCATAAGCTTCAGCAATCTTTGGTTGAAGCTGATCGGTGAACTTCCCTGAGTGCTGGATAAACGAGGTGATGTGTTCATCACTTTCAAAAACTCTCCAACTCTGATCATTGTCAAGGATCACCAGTCAGACTAGTACTCTTACTGCATGTTCATTATGTATAAGGTAAGAGGTAGGATCAAACTGAGCACCAATCAGGACCATGTGATCTGCATCGCTATTTTATCCTCCGAGAATAGTCTAGATATTGAAAGCTTCAAAACCATCAACCAGGTCTAAGACTCAGTGCTGATAGGATCTCATGCAAACATTCCTTACCGTGAAAACTCCTCAGACTTGGTTGACTAGTAATTCAGAATCTCCGAACACCATTAATTACTTAATGCCCATTCATTTCACAAGGCTTAAGCCTTGGACTAATCCTTCATATTCAGCCTCGTTGTTTGAGCAGGCAAAATGAAAATGGAAAGACCTTAACAATTTTTCATTTTGTGGGGATATTAAATATATCCCTACTCCAACACCCACTTTACTTCTTGCTCCGTCAAAGTATAGCGTCCATAGCTCATTTGCTTGGCTACCTTCAAACTCTTTGGAAACCTTTGGAAGCACTTGGGCTTCATAATAAATCACATAGTTGCCCAATCCTATAGCATGATAATTGCTGAAAGGATCATTGTCCATGTGTTCACTCAATAAAGCATCTTCTTTGTCATTCTGGTCTCCGCTCACCTTTTCTTCCTCTACTAATTCAACGCAATACATTTCTTGCTTGGTGATAGAGGTATGCACGACTTTAAAATTGATCAGGGCTTCATTCACTACATGTTCAAAATGTGATCAATCCAAGGATAGGTAACTTCCCACCTTTGAAGTGAATTCTTAGGATAGACATAGACCAAACATAGGAGGAACATCTATGATCACAGTGTCTTGCAGCACTGTGATACTAGGGAAAGCAATCTTGAGAGTTAAAGGAAGTGCTTTTATGACACCTACGGTTTCAACTTTGTTCCCATAAAGCTACATTGCCCCCCTTTTCATAGGTTCATAGCTAAGTCCTAAAGCTTCAGCTATCTACTTAGGCATAACTATGGTACTAGTGTGAGAATCAATCATAACATTGTGCAATAACTTATTTCCTATAATGAGAGTCAAGAAGAAGGGTTTGGGTTTTAACTTATCCCTAACCTTAGCAAGGGATTCCTTTGTATTATTTGTAAAGACTTTAGCTGGTGGTATTTGATTGACAACCTCTAAACTAGAAAATTGCTTGGTTGGCACTGTATTGACCTCTTCTTGAAGAGCCTTCTGTAATAGTGTCTTTTGCTTTGAGATAGCTAGAATTTCCCATAGAGATACATTAGAAAATGACTTCTTCAATTGTTCGACCACATTAAAATGTGAAAAACTCAGAGGTTTCTGATGCTTGGCTCTTCGTGTAATAATTTCCTTTTGTGGTTGGGATAGTGGCGGAGCAGTAGAAGTACTAGGAATTTGATTGGAAAAACCTTTGAGTTGTGGGTCGGCTAGATGTGAAACAACTGACTCACTGGTAAATCTCCTCTTTGAGCACATGTTATAATCAAATTGCACTTGCGGTGTTTTGGGTATGAACATGTCATTAGCAAACATCATTTCTTCTTCCTCCATCCAGGAGAAAAACATGTGATCAAGAGCAATATCAGATTCTTGTTCTAAAAAAATTCCTTGCATTTGCGCGGTAAGAATCAAACTCTCCATTTTTAGTGAGGCATATATATAACCCCCATGATCTGTTGCCGCACCTTGGCTGCATTGCTCCACCACCTTTTCTTGCAAGTTTCCATGTGGACAATTTTAGGGCATATGCGCATCGTTGCAAGGGAAGCACCATAGATTGATATCATCAATAAGGTTGTTCTTCCCTGCTATTAATTCCCTACTTGAGCTTGGTAACGTGCTCGTCAGTGGAGTAGGCACCGATAGCATTTGGTTTGCTATCGAAGCTAGTGGATTAGTGCGAGGCGTGCCCTGGTACTGATTTTGTTGATATTTGGACTGACTACATTGATAGTTATATATGTAGGCTTCAAAGGTGTTGATTGGTTCCGCTTAAGAGTGGTTATATCATTTGTCATGGTTCACAACACCTCTTTGAGGTTGCTCATTTCATCCTTGGAAGAACTTGATGTAGAGGCCACATTTTGTAGGGTTGTCGCATATGTGTACATTGACTGGGCAATTGTGAGCATGCTAGTTGATGCAACTCTTGCGCGGGGATTGATATTTCAAGGAATATCGACATAATAGGGTGAGGAGGAAATTTTTTGCAATCTATTAAATGATTCTCATCTTTGACAGTGAAACCATAAGCATCTAGTAGAGTAGCTCCTCCCAAATACTTGATCATCATAGAAATGTCAGAATTGATGGACTTTAGATCAAATATGAACGCCAACTCAGGAGTCGGGCGTATAGTAACAAGAATCCTCTACCAATTTGTGTGAAATCGGGAATTAAAGTCCGTCAGAGCCTCTTGGGGGCTCATTTTATGATAGATAGTTGATAATACAGTGAAAAATGATCTCTTTCATTTGAGAACCTCTCATAGAATGGATCTTTGAGCTCATCCTAGGTGCGAATAGTACTAGGCAATAATTTGGTACCAATCTAGTACCTTGCCTTCAAAAGATGCAACAAGAAGCCTCAGAGCTACATTCTGCGTTGTAATCCCGTGCACTAGACATACGTCCGCCATGTCTTGCAAATGTTCTACTGGTGTTCTTGAGTCATCTCTGGTAAACTTGGGTATAGCGTTCATGGCTGAAATCAGGATAACACCCCATACAGTGAGTGCTACCTGAGCTGCTAGGGAACTTCCGACGTCCCATGCCACATAATTTCTGTTGGTAGTTGGTAACATGGTGAGAGGAATGGGTAGCGGGAATGGAATGGTTACCAACTGATTTGTGACTCGCATTGTTCCTAGTGGGGGTACTATTAAACTGGGGTTTCCTGTGGTTTGAAATCTAGTTACAGGCCGATGGCTCATACACCCTTCTAAACCCAAACTCATTTAAGTTCGGTCTGACTAGGCATGCCAAAAAAAGAACAAACTATTGATGCCAAAATTTGATGAGGTAACAGTGTCTTATGGGAAAATCAATTTATTGGGGACCTTTTGCGCTAAATTGAGTTACCTCTAGATTTTTAGAGAAGCCAACTTCTTCTATAATGGGGGGTTGGAGAGGGAAAAGGAAACATATCTAATAAAATAAAGTCTAACCTAAGGTGATGCACCAAGACTTAACGATAGGCATGATAAATCATAAATTCAAGGGTCTGAATGATGTTGTAGTGTTCTAGAATACCAAAAACTTAAGATTATAGCATAGACAATCCATTCATTGACATAAAATAATATTGCATACATTCCTACTGCTAAGAAGAGTCATTAGACATGGTCTAGGTCAACAAACTTGCATTCAAAATATATAGAAGTTCTTAAATGAAATGTCTAGACAATAAAAAACATAGTTTATAGTTTGATCAAATAGCATGAAAAACAGAAAGGTTGAACAATTGGCACAGTCTGAGAGTCTTTTCAATAAAATATAATAACAATAAAGGCCTGACATCTTTTACTAGAACCAACATTTTCCTTCAAATTCTAGACCATTTTCTCATAACAGAGAAAAGTATATATAGCAGGAAAAATCCCCACCGCTTCGGAGAGTAGCAATAGAAAAGATTTCACAATCCCCTAGCAATGATGCAAGAATCAAAATATTCTCAAAACCATTGCAACATAATCGATCTAGAACCAAGTATCCAGTCACTCCAGGCACAGGTGCATCCTCTACAAATAATGGCGATGGTCCTGGAAAGGCCTAATTAGACAAGTTTCACCATCCTATGCGAATGATTATGACATGCAGTGGCCAATAGCATTATTCGGCTCGTCTGATTTATTGCCCAAATATGAGATTCGCTGGCTAGGCACGTGGCAGCCTTTCAATGCCCGTATTAACCTCTCTCTTTTTCCATTGAGGGCCTATGTTAATACTACATGTTTCAAATGGGCGGAGCACTTCATCAATAATGGAGGGAATGATCAGCAGTCGAGCGCAAAAGAGACGCGTGGCAGAATTTCACTGCCTGCAGTTGTTACTTCATCTCCATGTTAAAAGATTTGCGAATAGCAGACACGTAGCAAGAGTGCACCATAGATAGAAAATGTGGGGCCTGCTGAAACTCTTTGGGAATAAGGGCTTCGTGACACCCTAGCGGAGCCCGATGAGACAACAAGAAAGCATAATCAAAAGAATCCTGCAGCCACAACACGTGGAAGCATAGCAGAGTTTTCTGGGATGCGAAAGGAATGGTAAGACTCAGAATTGCGAGGAGTAGACACATGGAGTGGGAGAGAAAAACCTAGATAAAAGATTGAGTTGACTACTTGCGATGCATGAGCTGAAGCATAGAGGAAAATACACTTGAAGGGAGCTAGTTAATTATTTATTAACAATTTTCTATTTGAATTACGACCAAAGTCTTGATTGATAGGATGATTGAAAAAAATCTATAGCTTTCAAATGGTATCACATTTTTTGAATCCAAAGCATGCATCACATTCTATGCTTCACATACTATATGATTAAAAAAATAAAAATTGAATTTCATTAAGTTTTGACCAAGTTAACATGGTCAAACATACGAGTTTTTATAAATTTTAAAAGTTCTAATAAAAAATTCATAATTGATTATTTACTTGGAAAAAAATTACAAAAAAATATGCATCACATCAGGATATGAGTCCTCTACTTAGGTCTAAAATCTTATAAAAAAATATTATCATTTTATTGTGGTTAGGGTGGTCAGACAGACACCTACTTATTTTTTCCCTGAAATTGAAGTACTATTGCATTGAAATTTCAAATTTTCACCAAATAGATTTTTTATTTTTTTAAAAAACCTAGTATTTTAGAAACTAGGTTCAATTTGCTACAGATTCTATTCTTATATAATTTTGAAATAATATAGATAACTTTTCCAAATTTTTATGTCAAGTTTCCTAACTTTGATTTTTCTAAATTTTTTGCCACTTAAGGGCCTATTTTTTATGACGATCTTGCACATACCCAAGCATATATCAATCAAGTTTCACTTCTTGAGGGAAAAAGTGAGTGAGAAAGAAGTCAAACTAGAGTATGTGCCTACCAAAGAACATATTGCAGACATTTTCACCAAGCCATTGCCAAAGGATACTTTTGAGTATCTCAGAGGGATGCTAGGGCTGATTACCCCTCCTAATATGAATTAAAGATGCATTTTCTTGAATCAATCCATGTGCTTCATAGATATTTCCTGATCCAAATTGATGTTTCTATGGCTGCTACTCACCTGGGGAGTAGTCAAATGTGCAGATATGTGGTTCAGAGCTTGTAAGTGGGAAGATAATGCTTATCTAAGTTTCCATTGATGTCAAAGGGGGAGAAGAGTCATGTGAAAAAATGTTGCTTATCTAGGGAGAAGAGTCTTGTGGGGAGAAGATCATGTAGAAGAGGTTAAGGAAGAAGAGTAAGAATCTAAGGGGCAATAAGTGTTGATTGAGAGTTGTTATGATGGTGTTTCTCACATCATGTGTTGCCATCAATGTCAAAGGGGGAGATTATTGGATGATGTGGTTGTGTTGCTCATATGTGGTTGTCATTGATGTCAACACTATTAGCATTATTGTATTGAAGGTTGTATATGTCGAGGATATTGAGAAAATTGTTAAAGAAAGATTTGCAGGTTGCTAGTGGAACAATGAAGATCATGAAGGTGTCTTATTTTGTACGTTGAAGATTAGTTGTTGTGGAATAAAGGGTTTATTGCTAAGAGTATATAGTTCATCTACTAGAAGTTTCAGAGGTCCGCATGAAGATTTGATTATGCTATGAACAATTGTGTTCTGAAAGTATTTTTGTGGGTTTTGTCATTGTACTTGATTAAATTTTATGCAATTTTGGTAATTTATATTGTTGCAGATAATTCTCTATTAGTTATTGTTGTTTGTGGATGCTTCTAGATCATTCTCTATCCTTGTTGTACATTCGTGTTGATCAGTGTGCTCGTGGTCAAAAAGATTTCTCGGTATGTTCAGGTTTTCATGCTTATGGCCAACATGCTGATTGTAGCGTGTTGTGGATCCTTGAAGATTTAAATTTGAATGTTTGGCACACTCAAGGATATTGTTTTAAGTCTTCATTATATTGTGGCCGACAATGTTTTATTCACCTTGAAAATTTACTTGTAATTTTGGGCCAACATTCTGTATATGTTTTATATTTCATATTTTATTTTGGCCGACAAAGTTGTTGATGTAAGTCCATGTTGTGGATATATAAGAGCAATTGTTTGAGTGAAGTAAAGTGTGCATAGAAGGAAAGAAGTACCAGGGGAAGAGCAAGTGTGCGAATAGTGATTTAATCATTTGATTGCAGAGTAGAGTATGAATAAGTTTGAGCGAAGTGTGAAGAAGGTTTTTGTGCTTAACTAGAACTGTAATCAGGCTTGTGTAGAAGCTATTTTCTCAGTTCATACCCTACAAATCTAATCTGTATTGTTGTGTATTGTTGGCCAGTAAGTCCTTTTGTATTTGAGTAGTGAACTCTAGGAAGTGTGTCTGAATGCATGTGCATTCCCATTATCTTTCATTATACTTTTAATAGGGTATAATATTGTGGACTAACATCCACCATGGTTTTTCCCCTAACTGGGTTTCCACGTAAAAAATCCTGGTGTTCTCAGTGCTTTTAATGTGTTGATTGTTCATGGTTTACTGTTCATTCATCAGATCTAAGATTAAGTTAAGTAAAGTTTGAAAATTTTAAATATTCTATGACAACTGATTTAGCCCCCAACGCCCCTTCCCACCCCCCCCCTCCCCCTCTAAGTTGTTTGTATTGGTTTTGCCAACACTAGTTATTTGTAAGAATTTGTGTGTAGTTTCTTAATATATACTATTAAAAAAATAGAAATAAATTATGAATTTTTTACATAACTTTTAATGACTTATTTTTTACAGTGAACAATATTTTAAAACAATGACATTTATGTCATCACACATGATTTTTTTTATTGAAAGGATAAAATTATAATTTTTAGAATTTATAAATTTGTAACATCAATATCTAACACATCAATATTTTTTTATAATCTTGTGTTACATATATTTTTTAAATTAATTTTTAAAGTCAAAGTAATTATAAGTTAGACATAGGTGTATGTCGTCACACATAACTTATTTTGTATGTATTGAAATTATTGTTATTTTTTTGGCTAAAACAATAACATCAATACCTAGTGCAAATATTTTTTGAAATTTTTTCTCTATTTTTCTCTTTTTTTGTGTCAAACAAATACATTGAGATTTGGTGAAAAATTTACATTCACAGAATATAAAATATAAATATAATAATAAAATTAAAAAATATTCAAAATTATACTTTTTGGAAAGCTTATAATAATAGCTACATACAAAACATAATTTCTAAATGACTTTATTTGATCCCTCAAAAGGTAAATAAAATGTGGGTTTTTGTCAATATTTTGATACGTGCAAAGGAGACTCCATTATGGGTTTAATTTAAGACTAGATGGGTTCTATCCAAGGAGGTTTTATCTAAGGGGGTCTTATCTAAACCTCTTCTTAGAAACTTTTAGATAGAACCCCTCAAGGCTTAAACCATTAATTTTTCTAAAAAAGTATGTGATTTTAAGAAAAATTAGGATGTCCCAAGTTTGTGACTCATTATGTCAGATGACCCTTCTTCTCTAACATGTATGTGGTGCTTGCTTCAACACATAAATAACTTTCTTCAACCTATACACTTTTTCTTCTTTCCCTAGAACCTCACATCCAAGTGGTTGCTCCACATACACTTCCCCTTTCAATACTTCATTTAACAAGGTTGACTTCACATCCATTTTGATATGTATCTTCCATTTATGATGGGATGTTATTGCTAAGTCTACCATCATGGTTTCCATCCTTTCTACTAGAGCATATGTTTCATTATAATCTCTTCCAAATTGTTATTTCTATCCCTTAACAACCAACCTTGCTTTATGCCTTTCAATCCTTCAATCCACATTTCTTTTAGTCTTATAATCCCACTTTACTCCTATGGCATCTTTTCCTTATGGAAAGCTCACTAATTTTCATGTTTTATTCTTTTATATAGCTTTCATTTCTTCATCCATTGAATTTACCCAATTTTATCTTTAATTGCATCTTCAAAATGAATAGGATCATCTACAAGTCAATATAAAGAGAAAAGAGAATTCAAACCTGCACCATTCTCACCTTCATTTTTCACATAAATATCTCTTGTACTTCTATTTTTTGTCTTCTCAAACTTTCCAATGTTGGATTTGATGTGTCACTTGAGGTTGAACTTGTAGAATGTGGACTTCAATGTCCCTGCACCAAGAATGCCTATTGTCTAATGGTGGTTTTTGGTCACTTGAAGGAGTGCTTTCTTGAATGTGTGGGGTTGTCCTTGTCCTTATTGAAGGTGTCACTTGAGGACCACTTTGTTGAGCTTGAATTGGAGTCTAAGAAGTCACTATAGAAGGGTACTTGTTTGTATCAATTCAGATTATTTATCCTCTTGTGGGAAACTTTTTGCTACATTCAATGTTTTCTCCAAGCTTCCATCTCATGATTCCTCTTCTATGAACTACACATATATCTACTAATTATAATTTTTTTGGTTATTGGATTGTATAACTCGTATGGCTTTGATTCATAACTATATCCCACAACTATGCATATGCCACACATCCAAACACTCCAATATGAGCAAAAATATGTTTTTTTCCACTCCATGCTTCTTCCAGAATCATATTATTTACACTTTTTATTGGAAATCTATGACTATGTGTAGAATCATCATGAAAAAATAGGCCCTTAAGTGGCAAAAAATTCAGAAAAATCAGAGTTAGGCAACTTGACGTAAAAATTTGAATAAGTTATCTATATTATTTCAAAAATATGTAACAATATAATCCATAGAAAATTGAATTTAGTTTCTAAACTACTAGGTTTATTTTAAAAAATAAAAAATCTATTTGGTGAAATTTTGAAATTTCAATGCAGTAGTACCTAAATTTCAGGGAAAAAATAAGTAGGCATTTGTATGACCACCCTAACCACAATAAAATGATAATATTTTTTTATAATATTTAAGACATAAGTAGAGGACTCATGTTCTGATGTGATGCATAATTTTTTGTAATTTTTTTCCAAGTAAATAATTAATTATGAATTTTTTATTGGAACTTTTAAAAAATATAAAAGCTCGTATGTCTAACCACCTTACCTTGGTCAAAACATCATGAATTTTTTTTTTTTTTTTTAAATCCTATAGTATGCAAAGCATAGAATGTGATGCATGTTTTAGATTCAAAAAATGTGATATTGTTTGAAAACTATAGATGTTTTTCAATCAACCTATCAATCAGGACTTTAGTCTTAATTAAAATAGAAAATGAATAATCATTATTTATTAAATTCAAAGTAAAGCATAATTTATATTGGTGGAAAGCTAAGAATATCTTTAAAAACCCTTTTCATTTCATCAAGTTTGGGTAAAAAAAAAGTCATCAGCCACATGCCCTACACATACCCACCATATCGCCAGTTTTTGGCCCATCATGATCCTGCACATACCCCTATTCATTATGTAGGTTGTACATGCCACAAATTCAACCCAATATTCATTTGAAAAACACTTTGATTTTAACATGCTCCTAACCATTTTCATGATTGTTCTATTTTTTTTTTCAGCTACACCATTTTGTCGAGGTGTATATCTAGTAGTGTTTTGCTTGTGAATACCATGATCCTTACAAAACTTTATGAATTCATTTAAGATGTATTCACCACCTCTATCTATTCTCAATGCTTTGGTTTAGTGCCCACTTTGCTTCTCAACAAAAGCCTCAAGAATTGAAGAAGAACTCAAATTCATCACATATTTTTCTTATGTATCATCAATGAATGCCAAGAAATAATATCTTCCACCAACTAAGGGTGTTTACATTGGTCCACACAAATATGAATAGATAATCTCTAACAGTATTTTTTCCCTTATTGACTTACTTGTTGGAAATGATTTTCTATGTTGCTTGCCCAAAATGCATCCTCAACATGCTCTTTCTAGTTTTATTTTTAAAGTGGCAACCCATTTACCATCATTTTCCTATGTAGTAGGTTTAAACCTCTAAAGTTTAGGTCTCAAATCATAGATGCCATAACCAATTCTTATCTTTTATTTTTTGCTTGAAAGTTTGTATGAATAAACTATTGTGGTTTTTCCTTCATCCACTTGTAGGTTCATTAAGAGGTGTACTTGAGAAAATTCTACCTTCAAATTTTGTTTTATCCTTTAAGGGAAACATTCTATTGTTGGTCATTTGGACTTTTGCAATAATTTGATTACTTGGAAATTTATCCAAAAATTATGCATTCTATGTTTTTGAAAAATACTCTATAACCCTTTTGAAGAACTTGCCCAATGATCATCAAATTGTGTTTTAAACTAGGAACAAAATACATAGCATAAATAAACTTTTTCTCCACCTTTTTAGTTAGAATAATAATGTTTCCTTTCCCTGTAATTGATACTTGGTTATCATTCCCAATGTGACATCTCATTTTACATTTTCATCCAAATTGGAAAACATTTCTATCTTCTCTATCATGTGAATGTTGCAACCTAAGGCTAGAAACAATACATCCTTTTGATTTTCTTATGCAATTTTGTAAGCCACTTGAACATGTTGCCCTATTTTTGGTTTTATCTTATAAATTTGCATTTTTTTGTCTTGGGTCATATTGTTTCTTTCTACATTAATTTGATTAATGCTCATATTTATTTCAATATTGACATTTGACTTGAGTTTTGTCACACATTAGGCCTTGTGGTTGATTTTGGCAAAAAAAATTGGCTACTACCTCTTTTAGTTGAGTTTGTTGGGTGGGTTCTTCCACCTCTATATGGATTTTTTCCTCTTCCTCTTGAATTTGATCTTCTTCTACCTCTACCATGATTGATTAAAACTTGTGTTTTGAAAGCATGGTCTAAAGATGAATTTTTTGACCTACTTAGCCTAAGCTCTCAAGAGAGATGAGGGATGCATGATGCTCACCCACTAAAAATTACAAGAGATTTTTTGTCTCTTCTATGGACACAATGATAGACTCAAACCTTGTAGACCTAAACTTCTTAGAATATTTTCAAACATTCTCCTATCTTCAAGTATCTCATCATGAGATCTAATTTGATTAACCAATCCAATGATTTGTGTAAAGAATGAATCTACTGATTCATAATCTTTCATATATATGGTCTAAAAGTCTCTTCTTAAAGTATTTGCAATTTAGTTGTTTTTGCCTTGATCATTCCTTGATATGTTGTATGGAGGATATCTCATGCTTGCTTTGACTTTGTTGTTACAACCCTTGGAAAAATACTCTCATGCATTACTTGGAAGATGTAAAAGATAGTTTTCGATTCTTTCTTTCTAGTAACCCTTAGTAAGTCCTTCTTTGCTTGATTTAGAGCATCATATGTTGGTGTATCACATGGAACTTCTAGATAGTCATTTTGAACAATCTCGTATATGTTTTGAAAATTGAATAATGGACCTTCATAATCATTGATCAATAATAATAGTTTTTCTCATTGAACTAAAGAATCTATGGATTTGTCAAACTTGTGCTTGGGACTGCCATTGTTGACTATGAAGCACTATGTTGGATAATCCTTAGCTCCTTGAATTTTTTTTTTAGAAACCTTTAAATCTGATAACCTTAAACTCTGATACCACATGAAGGAAGAGGTGGAAGAGAAAAGAAAAATAAATAGAAAAAATAAGTAACAATAATATAATCAGAGATAGACTAAAAAGATAATTTATATTTCAAAGACTTCAAAAATAGAAACTTGATTACTTTCACAAAGCTGCTGCCCTTTTTTTAAAAACCAAAAACATGAAAATAAAAATCTCGTGTTCTCTAATTGTTCAAACTATTTCTACAACAATCTTCTTCTACTACTACTCTTTTACATACTTTTCATTCATAACAAAACAATTAATTACAATTAATATCATGATCTTTTTCAGTGTAAGAAAATGTGAGAACAAAGATTTCAACAATTAATTCATAATCAAAATTGTCCCGATGGAGTGGATGAGAATGAAGAATGAAATGGATTTGAGCTGGTGAAATGAAGTCTTGCATGCTTGAGTGGACGGAAAAGACAAGCTAACAGTGTTGAGAAAGAAGGGGTCTATGGAAGAGTTTAATGAGGTAGTTGTGATTAATTTCCAACACAATTAAAGAGTGATAGAAAGAAGTCATTGTGGCCTCTTGTACATGGATCTAATTTAATAGTACAGTTTTTAACTTGGTTTTAATCCAAATCACAATAGAAGATAATGGGAAAATGTAATACTGTAGATTTTAACTACTGATTTCGATGATCATCTAAAAAATCAGTATGATTTTAGATGAATCATCTAAACAAATCAATGATTAGAATGTGTTGTTTAAACCTGATAATAATCCCTACAAAAAATAAGGAAAGTATTTACACATCATACTCACCTTCAAAGCTATTGAAGAATTATCATATACAAGGCCCTAAAATTTAACCCTGGAGGAGAAGTATAAAAGTGGACCACAACCCTTAATCAAATTCCAATATTTTGTGCAACAACTTAAAAACATTTGAATGTTTATGTTACTTTTTTTGAAACTAAAATCACTTTAAAATGAGTTATTAACTCTTTAAACGAGGTGTAGAAGAGTGATAAACTTTCTGAAAGCTTAGCTTGAAATTGGCCGCCACTCTGAATATTCAATTGGGCATGGAAGTCGTCTCCAATTTAAGATCAACCGTTTGACAAAAAATATGGTTTAGAGTCTCTGAATATCGAGTATTCGGCTTACAGGTTACCCAGATGGAAGCTTTAACAATCCATTTCAATGTCTGTCCGTCCAAATCCCGTTTGAACCTCCATGTTATGGGCTTTCCATAATCATCCTTGGCAAAGACTACGCCTCCCTGCTCAGTCAAAGCACTGCAGGCTTTGGAATACCTTGTTAGTAAAAATAAGATTATCTAAAATCTCCTATAGAATTATGCAGAAAATAGAATATTCTTAACTTTTAGATCAAATAATAAGATTATATAGGCTAAAAGCTATATATGTGATTGCTTGTACTGCATAAAAAAAGCAGTGCAATGCATTTGATCATATGTAAAGCAAACTAGATTATTGTATTCTTTCAACTTTTATACCCTTTTTTTATGCCTTGTTTACTACTCATGATGTTCTGTTTTATTGCTTTGCTGCCCTGTTCTGGGCTTTTTTACATACCTTTCAATGGACGGTGTTCTGTGCCTGTGGAGTGAAATTTTCGAAGGCACATTATTATATACCGGCTTTTCGGTGGTGGCATCATACAGAGTCCAATCCATTTTTGCATAAGTACTGTTAACAAGTGACAGCTCATAACCCCAATTCTTAATCCTCCTTGTGGATGTAGTTGAATTGGAAAACCTGAAGCCCAGAGTATTAGGTGGTTGGAGAGTGGCCTCCCATGTGTTCTCCTCACCAATGTCTGTCACAGGGTTGGCTGATGATGCACCCAAGGAAACAGAGTGAACACCGCGTCCATTCTCAGGGCCAATTGTCAAACAGATCTTGGCTGGAAAGTGTCTTTCATTTGGAACATCACCTCTGGAAATCCTTGCCTTCAAATACTTGGGGTGATATGGAGGCACATCGCACATGACATTATCCATTTGCAGGCGGACTTCAATGAAAGATTGGCGTATGTTGACGACGTATTCGAATTGAAAGATGCAATTTAGCAGAGAAAACCTGTCAGTTGGATTGAGCTTCCAAATCCGAGATTCTCTCGTCTTCTCCAATGAGACCAATGGAGAAAAGGACGCAATCCTCCAGAATTCCCCGACGCTCGAGCTATATGAAATTGTCAATGCCCTTTTCTCATTGTACGGCCGGATGGATGCCAAAAAATTCATGAAGTGATGTGCTCCGGCACGAATTTCTTCTTGTGCTTGCGCCAGAATTTTAGGAAACTCTCCATTTCTATCTACATTAACCATATCCCTGCCCAGACCTTTGTGGTTGAAGAAAAAGAAAGAACACATGGCAGAGAAAAGAGAGTTAAATATTCTTTTGTATTCCGTTGATCCAACTATGCCCACCTCTTTCCCCAACTTCTGCCACTCGCCCATGTCACTTGCAGGGAAGTTACTTTCCAAGTGTGGAAAATCTAAGAATAAACCCAAAAACGTGTATGACAGCAGAGGGAGCAAATTGTTTTGCATCGTCTCTTCATTACAATTCAAAATACCATGTATTTCCCTATACCATAAACGTTCTCCAGGGATGAGCTCAGTATCTGTAAATTCATACAATTGTAAACTGAGAAATATTAATCCATTCTTGGACTGCGGACTGGCACAAAAGCGTAGTATGTCTGCATTCTCATGCATGACAATCAGCTCAGACTCTTCAAACCTGCCTTGTGCCCGATATATGCAACCATAAAAATCTAGAGACTCCATAGCTGGACTACTGCTAAATCTTACACAGCGTTGTGCTTATTTGTGAACTGCAGTCGATCTCGGCATCCTTACAGCCGATTTTAAAACCCGAATGATTGATCTTCGGGTGAGTGATGTTGCAGTTAATTGATGCCACGGATCTTGAGTGGGCCCTCCTAAACGTGTATTGTACGCTACCCTCGGTTGTAACGCTATAATCGATTAGTCGCTGTTGCAGAATATACCGCAACCAACAAGAAGCAAGTCTACATGCCTTCTGATCATGGAATGGAGTTTGATTCGAAATTTCCAGGAAAAAAATTCATATAATAGAATTCAGAAACAATTCATACAAACAACAAACCAATCCATAAACACCTCTCAGCATAATTATATATAAATAAAAAATATATATCGATATCTTTCAAGGCTTAAATTTCGATGCTGGAGAATCCATCTCTTGCTTTCCCATTACTAAAGACAAAGCGGCCAAAGCTTGTCCAATGTCTTTTCTATATTTTGTCGAAAAAAAATTATGCTTTCAGTAGCGGCGAACCTTCGGGCTTGAATTGGCTTGTGAGATCTTCACACTATTTTCACACCATTTGTCGTATTACTTAGTGTCTCGAAGCTATACGGCATATCATTTTTTAATTTTTTAATACATCAAGTAAATGTTTTACTGTTTCAATGCAAACAGTAAATAAAGAGTGAATGGCAGCTGTGACAGCATAAGTTTATTTAGAAATAAATGTAGATAGATAAGAATAAATAAATAAAAGTCATGTCAATAAATTCACCTTCAACAATTTATCATCAACAATTTACCGTCATGAAATTGTTGGTGTTGAATTTACTACGAAATGAATTTGTGATGACGATGAATTGTTGGCAATGAATTGTTGGTGGATTGTTGGCAATGAATTGTTGGTGAATTGTTGGCAGTGAATTTACTATGAGATGAATTTGTCATGATGATGAATTGTTGAAGGTGAATTATCCTAGAATCGTTAATTTTATCAGTTTAATTATTAGGTTTAAGTTAAGTATTATTTTAATTTAAAATATAAATATCAATATTTATAAATGTACAACCAACTAAACTTAATATAAGACTAATTGTGGACGTGTTTTGAAGGTTAGTAGTGTTGGGGTCATTTACACTCCAAGATAAAGTAAGTCAAAGTGAGTACAAATAAATAAGGGTGTTCAACTAGTCATAAAATTAAAGTACAAACAAATAAGGGTGTTCAATTAGACATAAAAATAGTCATTTTTGAAATTACATTTTTTTCACTTTAACATACTTGTTATCTACATAAATCAGATATTTTAATGAAATGGAGTCCTTTTTTTTGTTATACCTAATAAAAGGATAAAGGAGGAGGAGGATGTTGAAGATTGTTGTGAATCACCACATATTATTTATCGTTCTAGCATTGTATTCAAATTTACAAAACATAAAGAAGCAATCAATGTAGACCATGAAAAATTGAATTTTACACACTACTACAACCATTTCAACATATTATAGTTTAATCCAAAGGAGGAATTCAAAGAATTTGAAAAAAAAAAAAAGCCTTCTATTACCTCCATATTTAGACAATGAGAGAATATTTTTCAATATATCATGTTTTATGTGGACATCATGTAGCTGGAATTGGTGTGCCCTCCATAAATGATATAATCCTTGATTAGTGCAAGTAGTGTAGGATCCTTGAAGGATCACTTCAACCTTAATATGTATCATTCAAGATAGAAAATTCACTTTAACTATATGTGTATTTTATGACCCATGAAAGTGTCATTTTATCCATTATGTTTTGTAGGAATCAAATCATGAAGATACTTTAACTTGAGTGGGTGGTGTAGAAGAACTACATCAATCAGTGTATAATGCTTTAAAGATATTTCTATAGAGTAGGGTAGGATATATGCCCTCAAATTAATTGTATATAAGGCAATACAATCAAATTAAGATAGAATGGGAGAGGGAGAAGTGATGTTTTTAGAGTAGATGTTTGTATGTCAAAGCATGATAGACAGGATAGGTGCGTCTAGAGTTCAGGTGAGTAGTGTTTCTAGGGGTAGGGTGTAGGATGTGTAGATGAGTATAGGGAACATTTTTTCCCCAAGGTAAGGATGTATATTGGGGAAGAAAGGAAAGGAATGGGGAGAAGAGAAGGAATATAAGAAATAAGTAAATTCATCTAACATAAATGAGAGTCACGTGGATTTATTGAACATGTGTTCCTAAGTGTCACAAAGGAAAATATAACATAGGGATAGATTAGAGAGAAAAAGTATATTCAATGTTTTATTTAGAATTTGTTGATCTCATTGAATCAATATGATAGGGTTGATACTTCAAATAAAATTACTCTTTCAATTATGTGCATCTAATCACAACTATATAAATTTTTTTCTTAAATTATTAAAATTGTATTATTTTTTAAAGAAATATTTTATTAACCATCTTGAAGATGAATATTTTTTTCTAAATAATGGATATACTTAACATGGATTTTTTTGGTTTAATCATGTGCAAGAATACCTAATTTTTTTTTAATCTCTACAATTATGCTCTACACATGGTAGAGAAAACCTTATAGTATATAGTTTTATAAATTCGTGTAGACCTTCCAATGGATTGCAATCCTCAAAACAAACATTTTTTTACCATATTGAATATTTATATGTAGCAAAAAACCATAAGCTCAAATAGTTCAACCCTACCTTCATCCCATTTGTATTCATGACATATCCAGCTCTAAACATCTAGAAACACCATAAGTAGACTAGCACTAAATGATACATATATGTGGTTTAACATATCATATATCTATAACTCTTCTATTTCTTTAGGAGAAAGCATATAATTAAGCACTTTGGTAAATTCGAGGTGACCTTTCTAAACTACCATTTTATTTATGTCGGTAATTTCCAAGTCAAGAGGACCAAAGATTCAATATATTTGTGTGTTTTCAATATTATTTTGGTTTAAACAACAAATTTTTAGATTTGACAAGTTTAGATGGATCTGTTTAAATCAAACTAATATGTGTATCTTATTACTGTGATTTTAGATGATTCACTTAAACAAATAAAAGCTTAGGGTGTGTTGTTTAAGTTTAATCTTCAATATTACATTTAGATATATTCAAGATAATAACCATTGTTTGATTAATACATTTAGAGTAGTTTTTATAATTTTATTTTGAGGTATTTATGTTTATTTAGAAATTATTATAATCTGGATTGTGTTATTAGATTGAGAATGCTTCTAGATGTAATTTTGTGGTGATTTTTCATCATCAATATCTTAGATCACATTTCATGATACATCATTAAGATGAGGAAAGACCATGGGGTGTAATATTAAAAATGTATTTCCTTACTTTAATGATAGTCATGGGGTATGATTTTAAATGTTGATGATAAAAAATTATCATACAAATACATCCAAAAGCATTCTCAATCATTGTCACAGACTCTGACAATATTATATTTCTTATAGCATTTTTTTCCTCACAATAATTAAACGTTGTATTTAATTTCCTACATTTGGCTACAAAATACTAGTTCTTTGAATGGAGGTAACTATTGTGCAATATTTCTTCTCTTTTTCTTAAATTGTTTTCAGTTTTTATTCCAAGATACATGTATCAAATTAGGGTTTTTGAACACTTATTCAAACAACTACTCTTTATGACTCTTAACATATGGGGGTCCCTTTTTTAATGGGATTGAGGGTGCTCATCTAAAATAGTTACAAACTTCACTCCTTTAAAAATTAGTCGATGTCGAAAAATACTTGCTTGACACATGAAACCGAGCAACTGTTTTTTGACAGCGAATCATAAGGTAACACGTGGCAGCTTTCCCGACACGTGGCTCCTGGATCATCTCCTCGTATGGTTTCTCCATTTTACTAAAACTATTGGCCGAGGGTGAAACTCCTGACCTCCGCAAGATAATCTACCAGCCCGACTGTCGCGCCACATGGTTGGCGTTTGTTTAGTTGTGGATGCTACTTGGTTTTGTTATATAACAGTTGTAAATTGGAGGATAAAGGGAGGCCGGCGGGAGTTGAACCCCCGACCAGCCGAACCACCAAAACGGTGATGACCGTTACACGACCAGTATTTCACTATTAATATTGGGCTTGGTTGTATTAAATTGATATTGAGCCCGAAATTCATAACTAAATAACCATTTTATGGTTATTAGGTGGATATTAAAATTAAAATAACAAACCTCTAAAACAAACAAAGCCCGAAAATGAAATAAGTTGTGGGCTTCAAACAAATTAATAATTTTTTAGGGGTTTGTTAATTATTTTAGGGGATTTGTTTTTATGGTTTTCCACCATACTTAGAAAATTTCACATATATAAAGGGGTGAATAGGCCAAGTGAAAGCCATCACATTTAGAGTTGATTAGATGATTATTGTATCCTACTCTCCATCCCATTCTCTTGGCCTTTGAGAGCTTTTTGTGAGAGAATTTGAGAGGGAATTAGGAGAATTTGAGTTGTGAAGTAATGATGTTCTGACCTTATAGTAGATCCTTTAGGCAAAGTCAGTTTTCTTACTCTTTATTCATCATCCCTAGCCTTAAGAGTTTTCGAGAGGGGTTTGAGTGAGAGACTTTTGGGATGTTGTGGATAGGCTACAAATATTTGTAAAGCAGTTTTGCAAGAGGCTTCGTTGGAGATTGTACTACCAGTTTAGAGCATTTCAATAGATTAGTCGCTCAGTTGAGCTAGACCTAGAGACGTAGTCCACTCGGACAAACTCCGTAACCAAATTGGTGTCTTTTTTTTCTCTCTTTTCTTGGTGTTATCATTTTCTATGTATTGTTCATGTTACTTCATTATTTAATGTCTTTTCACCTTTGTGCATAATCACTTAGCAACATTTGTCTTAGATCCCCCACTTTACAGATCAAGTGGTGTCATAGATCTCTTTAGTTCAATTCAATTTATTTTTCAATAATTGATTTTAAAGTGTACCTTATTATAATTTCAATGGTTAAAAAGCATAATCACGCAATCTTGCATTAGATCAGAAAATTAATGTAATTAGATTTAATTTACAAGTTAATTTGTAAACCTCTAATTACTGATCAAGTTGGTATTAGAGTCGTCTAACAGAAAAAATTGCAAGTGGTGGATCTTAACCAGGTTGAACTTGAAGCAAGGAGAAGGTGCACTAGAAGAATTCAATCCAGAGATAAGAAAATGAAGGACCTTTCTACTGAAGATGTCTGAAATGGTTGAGGAACCTGAAGAGCTAAATGAAAAGGAATTATGAAGAGCCTTCCTTGATATGAAGGAAATTGTACAAGTACTTTTCCAAGAAAGAAAAGAGCAAAAAAAGAAAAAGTAGCTCAAGAATAGAAAGAAGAAAGAAGTTGAATCCTCATTGAAAGAAGACAAAGGTAAAGGAGTAGGAGGTGGTGGTGACCCTCCTGAACCTCCATCCCCGTCCTCTTCATCTTCTTTATCCTTTTCTTCTTGTTTGTCTAATGCTTCTAAATAGAAACAAACTTTGCAAGCTAATGCACGATTTTTGTTAAAAATTGATGTTAAATTTGATTTTCCAATCTATAGTGGAGAATTGGATGTAGAGAAACTCAACAATTGGATCAAATAAGTTGAAGTTTATTGTAGGGTTCAAAATTTGACTAATGATGCTTCAAAGATCCAATTAGCCACTCTTTGCCTAGGAGGCACAACTCTAATTTGGTGGGAGAGTAATACGGTAAAATAATTTCTTCTTGGTATGAGTTTACAACTTCACATAAGAAACAATTTTATCCATTAGGACATGCAAAAAGTTGTAATGAATTGGCAATCAGTAAAGCAAGAAAAAGGACAAAGTGTACATGATTATACACAGGAGTTTAGGAAAAGAGCTTTAATTTGGGCATTCCTTTATACACACAAGAAACTTTGTTAAAGTATATAGGTGGATTACATGAAAGTTTTAGACATACAATACTTATGTTTAATCCAACTAACATTGATGAAGTTAGTGTGCAAGCTATCCATTTGGAAATAAGCTCAAGGAATAGCCATGACAATTTGGTGATGGAATCCAGTAAGCATAAAGGAGGCAAGAAAGGGAAAGAGAAATCACAATGAATAGCTATTGCAAAGAAAGAGGACAGAAAGCCTTATTGCTCACATTACAAGAAGGAAGGGCACAAAGATGCAAGATGTTGGAAACTGCATCCCAATCAGAAACCGAAGTGGTTCAAGGATCGAAAGGGTAAGCAAAAGACTGTAGCTATCATGCAAGACCTCGAATCAGGTTTTGATGATGAAACCAAGATCTCAGTTGTGGGTATCAAAGGTAATACTCCTATTGTCAATACTTATGCTTCTTCTCTAATTTGTAATGAAGTACCTATTGAAAGTAAAAATAATGAATTGTTTAATATAAGGGCTATTGTTAAGCATACCAAGATTGATACACTCATAGATAGTGGATCACAAGTTAATTTAATCTTTGAACAAGTTGTTAAGCAATTGGGATTAAAAAAAGCACCTCATCCTAAGTCATATCCGTTGGGTTGGGCGAATGCTAATGCTCAATTACATGTGTCACAATATTGTAAACTCTGGTTTGCAATCACATGCAAGTTTGTAGATGAGGTATAGTTAGATGTAATTCCGCTTGACATCTATGTGATGGTTTTGGGAAGTCCTTATTTGTATGATATGAAGGCCATTTTCTACAAGGAACATAACAGATATCATTTGTTTAAAGATGGAATTGAAAAATAATTAAAGCTCATCACATAAATGACAAATCTGTTGTAAACATAGGGCATTTGAAGATGATTGTAAATGCAACCAACATGCTTTAACCCTTATGTCTGTAACAACTAGTTATACTAAGCATGGTGATTTAATCATGATAAGGTGTCACAAATAGCATAGCATGAGGAATAGTTGCAATTAGAGTTAGGTTTTCAACTAGGGGTGGTAAAAGAGGGTTTGAATGCTTCATTTTCTAATGATGTTCCTATTCAGGAGATCTGACACATTGATACTTTCTCTTTCACACCATTATATTTAGTATTGTTGCTTATTATTCTATTAGCTAGTTCTATGTGGATAGTGGATGCGACAATGGATATTAATGAATATAAAGTTGAAGGAATGATTGTTTGTATCAATAATGCTATCTCACTTTTCATCTTGGTTGTAATGGGACATATGTTCAAAATTCCCTCACTTCAATTGTACATAAAAAATAGACCTTTTGGTGGCCCAAAAGCTTCTCAATGGGGAGGAATGATCTAGGTGGATCCAAAATGCCTAAAAATATTTCATAGTCTCAAAATCTCTCAGAACCAATGTCATTGTGTAGAGCCTACCGACATGAACCCGACACAAATCAAACGGGCTCAAAAGGAGTCTATATGCAAAAGTTGTGACCAGTCAAAGTTCTGGTCAATCGACAAATCAAAGGGCTTAGAAAAAGGGAAAAAAATGAAGCTGTCAAAGGTGGTCAAATGGGGTGTCATTGCGAAGACTTCGTCGAGACCTTTCTGATGCAACTCATTTCATCAAAAACAGAGTCCATTTGCACAAGATACAAGCAGTCAAAGTTGGCAACATGCATTGACTAGTCAATGCCTCATCATCAATCTAGTCAGTTCAATGACCAATCAACACTTGACACTCGACGTCATCTCACCTCTCCATGTGGTAGGCCATTATTGGAAAAATGTGGCATAAATATATATTAAACCATAATTATTAAAGAAAAAAACACATACGGTTTTTAAGAAAAAAACAAATTTAAAAAAGAGAGAATTTGGTGGGATTTTATCCCTTAAAATCCTCTTGCCTTCCCCATAAAACACGGAGAAAAATAAAACCTGTAAACTTATATTTCAAAAAATTAACCCCTTTAACCACCTTTCTCATATTTCAACGAATTATGATATTTTAAGGAGCTTAAAATAATTGGTTACATATTTGTATGATTTAAAAGGGGGGTTTAGAATATTTCAAGGATTATCTTGTAAGGCTCAAATTATAAGAGCCATTATTTTTAAAAAGGTGTTAGGATTACTTGAATGGATTTTGAAATATTTTGGAGATTTTTATGTAATTAGAGGGAATTGGTTGAAATTTTTACTTGTAAATGGGAGATATGCAATATTTGCAAAATAATATGGTTAAAGCCATATTAGCAAATAAATTTGTATAAAAAGGGGTCTTATTTTCTTGTAAAAGAGGTAGTAGGATTTTCTTGGAGAAAATTGTAATAGGGAGAATTAGTGAAGTTCATTTTGGAGAAATAATTCTTTGGAGGAGAATATTGTAAGCATGAAGGACTTTTGAGTGTCTTCAATTGTTGAGAGGAGATTATGAGAAATTGTATGCAGGTTTTGGAGCTTGGATATTGTAACAAGGCAATTTGATTGCTTGGAAATGTTAATAAAGCAGTCCTACTTGAGAAGTGGACCCAGAGATGTAGTCCTAATTGGACGAACTCCATTATCAACCTACATATTATGATCTTCTATCTTATTCTTCTATCTTCTATCTATCATTCTCTCCATTTCTTTTCATTTTTCAATTCAAAATTTGATTTATAATTACAACATTATAGTATAGTTAGATAATCTTTTCAAGTTTTGTAAAGTTTATTAAACTAGTTTTACATTTTCAACGGTTAAGAAACATAATCATGCAATACTTCCTAGATCGGGAAAAGTTGTAATTCAAATCAATTTACAAGTTAATTTTGTAAACTCTAATTACAGATCATTGTATAGTTGGAAAAATTTGATACTAGGTCATCACTGATGCCAACTTGATAAGTTTTGTATATTGTAGAGTTTGAATAAGTGTTTATTCATTATGTGGGATATATTATGGGTCCATTTTGACCTATTCTGATTTGTTATGAGTTTTGGATCTTGGCGCGAAGTATGCATATGTGTGTGGTGAGCTGAAAAGGTATAATTGGTATGATACATGTAATTAGGTCGAACTAATTGATGTTGTAAGTGTTTGTGGATAAAGTTCATATATATATGTAAGATCTTTTTTGGTGTTTTATAGATATCATTGTAATATGATGTGTATTTGGTGTGAATTGTGTGAGTGTAAGGAAAATACAAAGTACAACAGAGTGTTAGTGTAGATCAATATGAAGTGTGTGAAGATGGTATATTGAGCTTCAAAGGAACTGTAACTCATGAATATGTTAGATGAAACGATAATAGTTCAAATATTGGTTATGTGCCACCTCTCCCTTTTATCTTTTCTTCTTTCAGTGTGTAGTGAATCCACTTGGACAATGAGTCCACCTGTTCTGAGCACTTTTGCAATATACTATAACTAGTTATAATATATAATGAGCTAATCCTTACCATGGTTTTTCCCATTTTGGAATTTTCACGTAAAAATCTGGTGTTCATGTGTTATGTGCTTTGATGGTTGCTTCATACTTTACTTTCCTGTTGAAAATTGAATATTTTATGTAGAATGAATGTTTAAATGTTTAAGTGGTTTCAAAGAATACTAATTCACCCTCTCAATATTCTAGGTGTTCAACAATTGGTATCAAATCTTGGTTCCTTGGAAGGAGCTTAGTCACTTAGGGAAGATCTTGGGGATTGAACACGTGGTTGTTGGATATTTCCTACTCCTCAAGAAGAGATTATTGTTGTTGGGTTTATATAAGAAGAGTGCATGGTTGGAATGAATGGAGAACTCAAAACAACCCTTGAAGATCTGGAAAGGACTGAAAGTGAGAACAAAGATCTGAAGGAAAATATCAAAGAAGTTTATGAATGTATTAGAAAGTTGAGAGAAAATAAAGAAGTTTAGAGAAAGACATAAGGAAGTTAATGAGAAATTGAAGCAAACAAATAAGAAAATTACCAGTCTGAAGCTGCAAGGTAAAGAAGGGAAAGCAATTGAAGAATGTTTGAATGTAAAGTTGAAAATAAAATTTGAAAAATGTTCAAAACTTGAAGTTGTGACCTAGAGATCATATTAAGAGAAAGCAAAGAGTTGTGAAGAAAAAATCAAGATGAGTTCTACAAAGCTTGATAAGATTATTGAAAATTAAAAGGGATCTAAATAAAAATATGGATAAGGGCTTGCAATAGATGAAAGCTCAAAGATAGATCAAACTCCAAATCAGTATGAAAAGAAGGGTGAAGAAAAGAAGAGAAATGAAAAACAAGTCTAGAATCAAAGGATAAACTTTAAAAGACCACTTGTTAGACAACCAAATGCACAAAGTTACCCATGTTTTAATGGTTTATATTATTATTGAAAAGAATTTGGATATAAGACTATGAAATGTAGAAGTAGGATGAATCAAAATGTTCAATCTTTTCCCAATCAGAGCTTTACATGTAAGAGGCTTGGTCATAAGGCTAGTGAATGCAAAAATTTAATGATGAATGACCATAACAATGGTATGAGGTTTTAATCTTTTAATGGCTACTATTATGCATGTAATGGATTTGGAAATAAAGCTAATAAATGCAGATCTAGAATTACTAGTAGCAAGTATGTTCAAAAGAATGTCATATGTTACAATTGTAGTAGACCTGGACATATCTCTAAGCTTTTTAGAAGTAAGAATTTAAAGAAGGATAACTTGGTAAAGAATAATGATCTGGTGGAAAAGGTTGATACAATAGAGATGAAGAAAGAGATGGAAAAGATTGGAAAAATAAGGATGAAAAAAAGGTCAAGGTTGAGTCTATACTAGCATCCAGTTTAGATGTTTCCTCTATAAACTAAGTTAAATATTTGTCTCAAGGGGAGTATTAATAGAATATTCTTTATTCTCTACCAGAGAAATAGTGTCAAGATACTTCAACATGTAGGGGTGATCCCACAATACTCATTTACAATTTTTGGGAGATCTTGATTTTTGCTGAAATCACATATTTTTAGAAAATATAATGATTTAAGCCTTGAAAAGTTTCATTTAAAGGATTCCAATTGGAGAGGGTTTGATCGAACCACCTTAGATCAAACCCCCTTGGATAGAACCCCACTAGTTTTAAATCATACCTTGTTAGATTTGGTTGAGAAACTATAACATAATGAAAACAAAAGTAGGTTAAAGCAATAAACAAATGCAATTAAACTCAAATGTAATCTAAAGCTAAACAACAAAGAACAAAGGAAAGCATAAATGAAAAGATCTCACTAAGCATCAATATAGTTCCATGAATAACCTCTATTGTCCTTCTGCATTTTGTCGTGATAGTATTCTTGCCCTTATATTTTCAATATGTGTGCAAGTATAGCCTCAATAGATGTGATAATAGTGAAATATCAAAGTTTATAAAATAAGTGCTCCAAAATTCATCAAATTTTGGGAGAAGTAACAATGATGAAGGTCAAGCCAATTTATAGGAAATAGGGTTTTTGAATGATAGACTCAGATTGAAAGATAGATAGATGATTAAGATTGAAAGATTCGACATGCATTGAGATTAGTGTCACTAGTGACGTGAGTGATAAAATAGGAAAGGTGAAGATCAAATTAAATAATGATTTAATCTTTAGTTGAAAGTATTCAAAAATTAGAAGAATAATGATTGCATGTAAAGATGGGGATTTGGATGAAAGAAATGGTTTGTTTGAATGCATAAATGAATGAATGAATTAAATAAATTTATTTAATTAATAAATTTGTGCACGCAAAAGAATTAAAATGAGATAATTGACTAGTTAAAATAGAGAGTCTATTCATCAAAGAAAATCAAACATTAAATCAGGAGATAACTGATTAATTTAAATGGACCTCGAGTTAAGTGGTGAATGAATAATTGGATAACTAAGTGATTACCCAATTATAGAAGAATATGCCAAGAATAAGCTTTTTATGAATTAAATGATTATTTAATTCCACATTTGACATTTAAGGATTAAATTAAATAAATTAAGATTTATTTAAATGATTGAAGAAAAGATTAAAGAATAATTAAATAATTAAAGTATTTATTTTATTATTATAGTCAAAAGTGTGACAAGAATAGATTAAATAAGAATTTATTTAATCTGGGAAAGAGGATAACGTTAATTAGTGATGTAATTAAATAAAGAACATTTATTTAATTAATCAAGATTGAATAAAGATAATATGAATTAATTAAATAATTAAGTTTATTTAATTAATAGAGGAATAAATGTTAAAGTGACTTAATTAAACAATTAAAGTTATTTAATTAAATAGATGAGAAAGGACTTTAGAAAACAATTAAATAATTAACAGTATTTAATCATGACAATAAAGGTACGATTTATGAAGAAATTGAAGTCACAAGCTTAAACCAAATTTTAGTGTTTACATTTTGCCCCTTTTTGATACAATGTCATTTCAGCATTGTGTCAAAGAAAATCAGTCAAAAATATGCCCCAGTTGTGCTTTAGTGTGAAATAGGTAAAGGTATGCCTCCTCGGGAAAAATGACAAATTTTTGAAAATTTCCAAAAAATTTAGAAATAGTCCTAATAAGTCAATTTAACAGCTAGAAATTCAATGGTGGTGAAAGAAATCAATTTTGAGGAAGTTTGATAGGTGAAATGGATGTTAGAAGTTGAGAAATAGTGTACCCAATACACAAGGTTTGAAAAAAATCCCTCCAAAACCCTAGGTATAAATAGAAAATGAGTGGAAATCCAATTCATTTTCACCCCCCAAGTTGGAAAATTGTGATTTTTTTTCTAGAGCCCTTTGCAACAATGTCACCAGTTCCTCACTCACAACATCGCAGATATTGAATTCAGAAATTCAAATGCCCTATAGATGCAGGACCCCTGATAAGTACTCAAACACCATCTTTTGAAATTTTTAATTTCATCCATTTTTAGACATTTAATTCATTTTTTTCTTATGCATCACTTTTTAAATCACTAGATATGCACACGTAATCAACGCATTTGACATCGGAATGCCACATTTGTAGAATCACGTCTATGATAGCATAGAAATATAATTAAATGATCGTATTTGATATTTAATGTACCACATATGTAGATTTGAAATGCATTTGTTAGGAACTGTAGCACATGTTAGGATTTGCATCGCATTTTCATTTTGTGGCACACATTTGCATATATTCATGAATGGTTTTTTATGCACTACATTTGAAAAATATAGCACATATGCATAGTTGACTGGGTGTGATTTTGGTTTTGACGCATTTTCATTATGGAATGGTGCATGTGATGCTTTTCGACGCATTTGCAAAATTATAATGACGCATTTGAAATTTTGTAACACATTTGATTTAAAGTGACGCATTTGGCTATCAAAAAAATTTGAAAATTTAAGTTGTAGGGTATGTGCAAGATCATGATGGGCCAAAAAGTGGCAATATGATGGGTATTTGTAGGGTATGTGGCTGATGACTTTTTTTAACCAAAATTGTTGAAATGAAAATGGTTTTTAAAGGAGATTCTCAAATTTCCACCAATATAAATTATGCTTTACTTTGAATTTAATAAATAATTATTATTCATTTTCTATTTGAATTACAACTAAAGTCCTGATTGATAGCTAATTGAAAAAAAAATATAGCTTTCAAATGGTATCACATTTTTGGAATCCAAAACATGCATCACATTCTATGCTTCGCATACTATAGGATTAAAAAAATAAAAATTGAATTTTATGAAGTTTTGACCAAGTTAATGTGGTCAAACATTCGGACATGAGTCCTCTACTTATGTCTAAAATAATATAAAAAGAATATTATCATTTTATTGTGGTTAGGGTGGTCATACAGACACCTACTTATTTTTTCCTTGAAATTTAAGTACTACTGCATTGAAATTTCAAATTTTTACCAAATAGATTTTTAAAAAAAAAATAAACCTAGTAGTTTAGAAACTACATTCAATTTTCTACAGATTCTATTCTTACATATTTTTGAAATAATATAGATAATTTATTCAAATTTTTATGTTAAATTGCCTAACTCTGATTTTTTTGAATTTTTGTCACTTAAGGGCCTACATTTTCCATGATGATCCTACACATAACCTGTAAAAAATTGTTTATTTTTCTGACACAAGATATGAATTTTTCCATTGTAGGTTGTGTTGGATCCAATTTACATGTGGGAGTCGATGCCATTGACATTTGATTTTCAGGATTAGTTGTCCAAAGTGGGGAGAGATAGTTCCTATGGTATTTAGGTTTTCATCATATTACCTATATGCCCACTATTTGGGAAAACTGAGGTCTATTGACCGCTCTCTACGAGCATTAGCACTCTGAGATGTCTTCTTTTCATCTGCATACAAGTGAGGCCACTATTACTTTAGAGGACGTGTATAGAATTTTGAGGTTGCCGATTAGGGGTACTAGGGTCATGTATGATACACAAAGGGGTTTCAGTGAGATGTGTAGATATTACCCACATGATGATATTAGGTAGCTAGGGATAGAACATTATGAGATTAGATGACATTTCTTAGCCAATACATATGATCAGATAGATTGTTTGTTATGTACATTGATTTGGGGGTAGTTCTTCCTAACCATCGAGGCCATGGATTTCTTGTGGAATGGAGTGATATATTAGTTGGTGTGTTGGAGAGACAAGTGGTGTATGTGTGGGTCCCATTTTTGTTTTCCATGTTATATTTTCATTTGCATGATATCGCATATATAGAGGCACAGTCGATGAGTTGTGGTACCATGTTAATGATGGTATGGGTGTGGGAACACATTGCTATATTTCATCTGCTCATTATAGTTGAGCTAGAGTAGGGATCTCCTTATGCATTCTAATATGCAGAGGAAAACACCTAGATACATGTAGGAGGCCTGGTTATTATAGACAACCCATTGATACTATGGTGGAGTTTATTTGGAGACCTTACATGGATTGCACACGATGGCCAAATCAGGATGGAAACCTGCCCTTTTGCAAATAGATGAAGTACTTGATTAGGAGGACAGTTTCACATATTCATATCATTAAGAGGAATTTTCCAAATAGAGTCCTTAGATAGTTTAGCGAGGTTCAAGATGAGCCTTGAGGATGAGTGGAGTATGCACGATCATCTAGGGAGGTTCCTCTGTGGGGAGCAAAGATTCTTGCTGCTACAATCGAGGATGATATTGGTGCACTTCAGCCTATTCAATGGAGATGGAGAGGTAGATCGGCTGATCTAGGTATGAAAAATGCATATGATTCCTAGTGGGAGAGTCACAAGCTAGTTCCTTTTACTAATCCAGAGCAGGATGCACCTATGGAGAGGCATGGTACATGACCTTGTGGTAGGTGTGGTAAAGGTAGAGGCTATGGTGGTAGAGGTGGTAGAGGTGATGATGGAGATGGAAGAGGAGGTTTTAGTGGTGGTGGTAGGGGACGATGAGGTCATAGAGGTTGAGGCCCACATTTGTCACCTGTCCGGGAGGAGGAAGGAGAGGGAAAGGATGTGCCCATTCTACAGGTTAGTGGAGGTGAGGAGGATGTTGGTGTTGGGGTTTGTGGAGAGGAGCATGCAGAGGAGGAGGTGGTTAGGGAGGAGGCAGAGATAGATGCTCTTGGTATCCTTGTTGGATACTAGGACGATGATGAGGAAAAGGAGATGGAGGATCAAGAGTGGGAGCTCTGGGACAGGATTTTGGAGGATTGGGAAGATGATGGGAGAGATCAGTGACAATACTGTCAATCAGTGGGTAGCCAATTTGTAGGCTAGAGTAGATTCTTTGGAGGAGCAGATGGGGGCATTGCTAGTAGAGCGGGACTTGCTTCTGATGGAGAGATACAAAGCTTATATGGATAAGGATTAGGTCATAGCTCAGAGATAGGAGACCAAGATGAGATTTATAGAGTTTACAACTCTTTGCTTCAAGCTATCCACTGCTTTTCCTCGAGTTAGCCAGACCTGGTGAGAGAGTGATATATTACAAAGATTTATATGAGCAGGAGGTACCTCCTAAGAGATGGGCTCCTATATTTTCATAGGCACACAATAGCAGATCATAGAGCAAGACACAGAGTAGGAAGCAAAGTGCAAATGGGGTCATAGGACCTCATAGGACAAGACCATATGACAGGCCCCATTTTACACAGTGATCACCAACATCTCACCATTAGTCACCTCCACATTATCCACATGGGAGTATTGGGAGTTTCGGTTAGGGACATGTACTGATATTTATTTATGGAAATTGTATTTTGATTATAGAGCCTATGGGATTCATTTTAAGATATACATTTGAAATTGTATTGTGACACTTTTTTAGCGATATATATATGATTTTGGTGGAAATTTATATGATATGCATTTCAACTTATGATTATGTAGTTCTATCTATGCATGTGTTCTATATATGATATGTTTTCTTCTATATGATATGCATATGTTATGGATGATAATGTTTACATTATGATTTCGATGCAACCTATGATGTGATGTTCATTCTTGTTAGAATTGGCTATGGCTTCCAAGATCTTGAGGCCAAATGGAAAGCAAAAAAGAGAGATGAATATGAAAAGAATAAACTATATTCTCATCAATATGATTCAATGATATGATTGTGTTTTAAAATGAGAGATATCCCTTGATTATATAGCCAAGGTAAGATGCAAGATGTCATATGATTATGGCAAGTGTCTTAATCATATGACATGAGACAACTAATCACACTTACCTAGTTTCACATGTAGTAGTTGTCAAAGGATAAGATAACAACTAATGACAACTAACACCTTCTAGAAATATTCCTTCCTAGGACCTAAGTAAACTTAACATGTGTAAATAAGTACCCTAGTAATGAATTAACTAGGTACAAGACTTTATTTACACCAACATCCCCCCTTAAGTACAACTTAGGGAGTAGCAGATTATTATGCAAATGACACAAACATGCAAATATGGTTCCTAGCTACGAGGCCATGTTAGGTACCTATGTACATATGCAATGCAAAAATATCTCACAAATAGAGAAAAGGAGAAAACCAAGTGGGACAAAACTCCTCCCCAAAAGAGATATGAAATACAAAAATAGAAATGCTCTCAATGATGAATGAGAAAGTAAAAATCCCATGTGAGGAAAAATACCACCATAAGAGAAGTAGAAGAGAGACAAGGCAACCCCCCCTCAATGTTGAGTCTTCTACAATGATGGTAGAAGCTTGACATTGAATGTTGAAGATGATCCAATCTCATTGAACAATGTTCCTTCCCTTAGGAAGAAAAAAAACCATGGATGTATGTAGGATATCAGGAATATGGATGATGGATGATGATGTCTTTGAAGAATGCTCAAGTTTCTCCATGTCGATGCCAAAAGCTGACACACTCCAAACAGGTATTCTAGGCCACACCGCTGAAGAGGAAAATCTAACATCTAGTAGAGAAGAATGTAGAACATGATCCAAAGACAAGGATATCCCCTCTAAAGAAAAAGAAGCCTCCTCAAAATGTTGTCCAAAAGTATCCACACTCATTTCAAACTGTAAAGAATGATCATGTAGAGAATGAACAAAAGGGTCAAGGTGTTCCCTCGCAATAACTGAAGAAGGAGAATCTTCATCAAATAGAAGATGAATGCTATCAATGATGTCTCCCAAATCTGCAAGATGAGACTCCACAAAAAAGTCTAAAATACCTATCAAGAAGCCATCCAAAGTATCCAAATTTGAAAGATTGTGAGGATTCTGTTGCACTGAATCACAAGGAACCCAAATGGTGGAATCACAAGCATCATCAACTATAACAGTAGGCAAAGGAGATAAAATGCATGACTCAAGAACTAGATTTGATATGAGAACTCCCAAGTTCAAAAAACCAAAGGTATCCTCTAAATCATGGTTCATATGATCAACAGTCAAAGAAACAATGTCATCATTAGAAGAAAAATTTGCAAAGGTATACAATCAAGATGAATGATCAAACACCCCAATATCAATGATCTCTCTACTCTCCAAGTCTCGAATGATGACTGAATCAGGTGTGAAATCCATAGTCCTCCCATCTCCACCATGTGTAATTTGATATATGGAAATAATATTATTCATCAAATGAGGAACACACAAAACATCCCAGAAAGTGTTGTCCCCAAAACTAATAGATCCCTTTCCAATTACACTCATGTATGTATTATTTTCCATCAAGATAGGAGACATAGTACAAGGCTGAAATGAAGAGAAGATATTTTGTGGATATCATATGATGAGAAGCCCTTGAATCTAGAAGCAATTTCGATGATCCTGGACCTGAATAAGCACAAAGAGCTTGTCCTTTATATTCTGATGATGAAAATTTACCTTTGTCCTTTTTAGACTATTTTGAAGTAGAAGGAGGTGGTTCAAACATTCTAGAAGGAAAATCAATGTGATTCTTTTTGAGAAGATTTTTCAGCTCATCAATGTCCTTATTATAATAGTGTTCTTCATGTCCATCCTTCTTGTAATATGCACAAAAATGCCTCTCCTTCTTAGATGATTCTCCTTTTGAGGATGAGGATGAGGATTCTTTATGTGGCTTGTTCGTTTTCTTCTTTTGCCTCTTATCAAGATTCCCTGATTCTTTCTATACCTTAGACACACTAGTCAACAATGCTTGTGACTTGGAAGACTTGATTAGACCCATGTTCATTAACTTAGCTTCCTCTTGGATTAGGAGATTTACAAAGCCATCAAACTTAAGATCAACATATGATGCTCCCATAGAAATTCGATAGGTATGAAAGCCAAAACAAATACTAAATACTTAGTACCAAGCTTGGATAACACATTCAGAATAAACTATTAATCCTCTTTTTCAATGTTACATTATTTCAACCATGTTTTTAATTTCTTGATTTTGGAGATGTAGTCTTGAATGTGCTCAAAAAAATTTGGATCAAGATTCATCAAATCATTATCAATTTGATATCCCCTAATCTTATCTATTTTACCATATAATTTTTCAGAAGTCTCCCAAGCTTCTTTAGGTGTATTGCATGATTCAATATGAAATTGTAAATCAAATGAGACTAATGAACATATGCATCCAAGTGTTTTCTCACAATCAATCTCCCACCTTGCCAATTATTAGCATCAGTAGGTTTTTGAATGGTGTCCTTTAGATGACCTATTAGACCTTTCATCATGAGATAGTTCCATATTGATTTCCTCCATGTAGCATAATTATGTGGAGCTAGGAGTTCAATTTGAGATTTCCCCATAGCAAGAACACAAATCAAGCAAAAGAATGCAAGAAATCACTACAAGATTACCCCTCCAAATTACTCAATCAAGAAACCAGTTGCCAAAAACAAAAAAATGGTCTTTGATCTTGGTACATGCAAATATCAAATTTGGCCATAGAATCAAGTTTAGTTTTTGGTACAAAATGAGATCAATCTGATCATACCATTGAGAAGTACATGAAAAATCATGCACTTTAAAAAAAAATTGTACCCAAAAATGTTACCATAGGAGCAAGATATGAGCTCCCAAAGTTCCTAAAATGAGGATGAAGTAGCAACACCTATGAGAATCTAAAAATTATGGAAAAACCAGACACCAAAACCAAAAATTGATTAAACCACTATGAAGAGCATGAAAAATTAGCCCAAATAAAAAAAATTGCTTTTAAAAAGGAGGTTGTATGCCTGAGTTATGAAGCTTCAAAGTTCGCCTATTAAAACAAAAATGCAAACAGTGAGGGGGGAAATTTTTTTTTAAAAGTGTTGAAGTATTGCTAACGTAAAAAATTCACAAGATTCAAATTGACAGTCATTTAGCCATCACCATCACTGTCATTCCTTGCTAGAAAAAATATGTTGTGGAATATTTGGCTCACCAGAATATGCTACAAGCTGGCAAAATCTTCTTACCGACAGTGGAATATTCCTTGTGGATTCCATAATTTTTACAAACAATGACTGATTTATGAATGGAGACCCACTGAATGTGAATAATGCATCAATTTTTATTCTGAAGCCACTAGAGTTATGATCTTGTCACCCAATTAGAAAGGATCAGTCGCATGGGAGAGAGGGGCCTGCTACGAATGATGGTCTACCATGCGGCGGAAAGGGCCCACCATACCTGTGGGTGCAAACTATATCGTCGGGGGATACTCTGCAATAAAGTCTGCAGGAAATACTTTTTGTAGAAACCTTTTTTCTATTAATTTTTTTGACAACATAAATATTTTTGAATATAGTTGATGAATATATAAAAAATTTAATAAAATTTTTCAAAAATATTAAAAAATAACTGATGATTTAAAAAAAAAATTCAAAAATGTACCGACCACAATTATGATGACCTGGGGGGTCATATGGCTCCCTAGGAAAAAAAATTTAGCCTCACTAGACAACTACTCTGATTTGGACAATTTGGCAATCGATCTTAGGGTATTTGGCCCTTCTCGATGCAATGGTAGGGTCGGATTTGACCCAAAATGCTCCAAAAATGCAGCTACCTTTTGGATCTAGCAACCACTCTTCAACTTCAAACCCTCATAGATTTAGCCTCGTAAGTCCAATTTGGATGAAACAAAAGGAAAAATCATTTTTCTCAAACAGTTTGAATGCAATGGTGAGCTTAGATTTGCACCAACAAGATTTGATTTGAACTAGCAATAATGAGCCACAAAATGGAACACCCCCAACTCTGGTATCTCTCTTTAGAAAAAGACACTCCAATGGCACCCAACCCCTCTAATACCATGTTATAATTGGCTATGGCTGCCATTATCTTTAGGCCAAATGGAAAGCACAAAAGAGAGATGAATATGATAAGAAGAAACTATATTCTCATCAATATGATTCAATGATATGATTGTCTTTTACAATGAGAGATATCCCTTGGTTATATAGCCAAGGTGAGATGCAAGATGTCATAGGATTATGACAAGTTTCTTAATCATATGACATGAGACAACTAATCACACTTACCTAGGTTCACATGTAGTAATTTTCAAAGGATAGGATAAAAAATAATGACAACTAATACCTTCTAAAAATATTCCTTCCTAGGACCTAAGTAAACTTAACATGTGTAAATAATTCCCCTATTAATGAATTAACTAGGTACAAGACTTTATTTACACCGACAATTCTATATGATGATAATGAGATGCAATGTGATGTATGTATTTACAATGCTATCTACATGTGATGTTATACATTTGATGATGGTGGATGCAATGTGATATATATATTTACAATTGTTATGTACATGTATGTTTTGTGATACTATGTTATGCAATCTATGATGATGATAATGAGATGCAATATGATATGGATAATATGTCATGTGTTCCTAGATATTATGGATGCCTATATTTTTGTGTTTTTCACATGCAACATATATGTATGATTTAAAATGTATGATATTTACATGATGTTTCTAACATGAATGCATGTGAAAGATTCTTTATACTTTTGTGTGTCACAAGACTTCATCATAATGCAGGAAAGAAGAAATGTCAATGTGAAAAGAAGATGAATAATAAAAGACATGGATGTTAGTATTAGCAATCTTCGATATTTTTCTAAAACACAATTAGGGCTTGCATTAAATCATCATTGGGAAATAACTAATAAAAATGGAGAAAAATACCATGATATAAGATAGATCAAGGTTTGCAAGGTCATCCACCTTCTAAAAATAGACAGTCATAGACAAGGAGTGTCCTAACTCATACTAAGGGCACAATTGCCCTAGTCTTTTTGTCAAGACAAACCACAAACAAAAAACAAATAAAAGACGGGTCATGAGACATCATTTCTCCTCTAAATCCTTCAAGGGACATCCTTGAGGAAGCTAGTAACATGACTCAAAAAGAAAATCCAAAAGAAAATTGACAAACAACAATCAAAGAAAACAAAATTCTGATACATTGTTGCTTCTCTAAATCCTTCATGGGACATCCTTGAGAAAGCTAGTAATAGGATTCTAATCATAAAGTCAAATGAAATGACAAGATAAATAAGCGACAAAGTCAAAGCCAATAAAATATTTTCCAAAACTTGATCATTTTCTTTGATTGTTTTGATTGATAAGAGGAATGATTGATAGAGCCTGGTTTTAGGAAGGACACATATTGATATAAGACGTTGAGTCTGGTTTCAATGTTATGACTATATGTATAAGGCATGACAAAAGATTGGTTTTAGAAAGACACGTATCATATAAGACATTGAGTCTAATGTCGTTGAAGTGATAACCTATGTAAGGCTATGTTGATTGTTTGAAAATTTCTATATTTAGGAAGGACTCATCCTATATAAGGAATAGCTTGATTGTTTTGATGATGTCTATTTTTAGGAAGGACACATCCTCTAGCAGACATAAGTTGATTTGTTTTGGTTGTTTCTTTGGAAATTTGTTTGATTTGACTTGACGAAATTGTGGACTTGTTCATCTTGTTCATGCCTGACTTGATGTGATGTGTTGACAATTGACTATGTGTAATGATGAAGCCTAAACGACTAACCTAGTTCAGCCTTGGAGGATCATTGATTGATGGCCTTGCCTACGTTATACGCATAGAACTCATAGTTCAACCAAACTTTGATTGAAAAGACTAACTAAAAAAATTCTTTATTTGTATGAAGATATATGATGTGTGTGGTAGTGTATGTGATGAACCCTAATTGACTAACCTAGTCCGGCTTCAGGGGGTCATCAATTGATGGCCTTGCCTACATTATACACACACAGACCTCATAGTTCAACATGACCAATGACCTTGTCATATAGACAAATGGATTGAGTCATGATTTTATATAGACAAAACTAAAAGGAATAACCTAATGCCTTAGGGGAACAACAAAAAATAGCCTTTCCTACATCCAGTTGTAGAGGCAACGTAGTTTGAAAACTGAAAAAGAATTACAAGTGTGACTGACTTTGACTCTATTTTTAGATTTTTACATGTTTTGATTTTTTTTGTCTTTTTGAAAGTTTTTGATTTTTTTGGATTTTTTCAAGATGGGATGGGTGGATACAAAGTGTGCTCGATGTCAATTGTTCCAAGTTATGGAAAGTACAACCATTGATTCTGAGTGGTATGTACAAGCGGTGGATGGAAAAAATATGTGATATGTACAAGGATAGGTGGTATGTACAGGGATAGGTGGTATGTATAGGGAAGTTAGATTAGAATGATGGTAGGAAAAAGAGTAGAGTTGAGTACACATGGCACCTATTTTCTAGGTTTTCACCATGGTACTTATCCAAAGTGCCACTAAAGTGGTTTTCACTATTGGACAACTTATTTCTCTTTGCTATTTTTTTGTTTTTGAGTTTTCAAATTTTTTTATGTTACTAAGATGCATTTTTTCCAAGTTTTCACCTAGGTAATGACTTTTTTTTATTTTTCTATTTTTTGTCATTTTTGATGATTAAGGAAAGACTCTCAAAAGCTATAAGTAGAACTTCTTTAGATGAAGACTATTGATTGGTGCTGATAACGGTTCTCCTTCAGGAGTAGAAAGTTGGTATGCTCATGATCCAAATGCTTCTATAACAATGTAGGGTCCTAACTAGTTTGGTTTAAACTTTCCTAGTTTTTCTCGTTCTACTTGATTCTTTAGATTCTCTATTAAAACTAGGTCACCAATGTAAAATTTTCTATTCAAGACTTCCCTATTGTAGTTGTGACGAAGACAATTTTGATATGCTTGGAGATGATCTAATGACTTCTATCTTTGTTCATCTAGGAATTCTAGCTCATGTAGTCTTGAAACACGGTACTCTTCATCATCAATATGCCCTTTCAAAGATACTCTTAGGGAAGGAATCTCGACATCAAGAGGAAAGATGGCCTCAGAACCAAACACTAAGGAATATGCAGTTATGCCAGTGAGGGTACATATGCATGTGCGGTAAGCCCATAAGGCTGGATTAAGTTGTAAATGCCAATCACTACCAACATCATTCATAGTCTTTTTGAGGATTTTGATGATTGTTTTATTAGATGCCTCAGCTTGGTCATTACCTTGTGGGTAATGTGGGGTGGAAAAGTGGTGTTGGATATGGAATTCTTTACAAAGATGATAGACTTCTTGTTCTTGAATGGAAAACCATTATCTATGATTACGGACTAAGGAACACCATACTGATAGATGATATAATTAAGGATAAATCTAGACATATATGTGTCGGTGATGTAGGTCATGGGAATAGCTTCAATCCACTTGGTGAAGTACTCAATCACAGTGATAATGAACTTATGGTCGTTGGAGGATGTGGGATGTATCTTACCTATGTGATCAAGTCCCCATTGGGCAAAGGGCCATGGTGATGTTATGGGATGGAGCTCCTGTGTTGGTGCATGTATCAAGTCTCCATGTATCTGACATTGATGAAATTTATTGACAAAGATATATGAGTCTTTTTCCATGGTAGGCCAATAGTAATCCAATATCATAATCTCCTTAGCTAAGGTAGGACTACTAGAATGGGATCCACATATACCCTCATGTACCCCACACAAGGTTGCTTGTGCTTCTTTAGTATTGAGACATCTCAATAGGGTATTGTCTAGGGCGCATCTATATAGGGTGTCTTTGATGATGGAATACTTGGCTGCCTTACAGATAAATGTCCTACGCTAGTTGTTGGAAAGGTCGGGGGGTATGATCTTGGAATGGAGTTAGTCATATATGTCCTTATACCATGGTACCTAATTGGGACCAACAATCTCACACACCATCTTTGAATCTGGGACGTCATAGGTAGGGACCAAAAGTTGTTCTACCAAAAACTCAAATTTAGGCATGTTGCTAGGTATGTCCAAGAGTGAAGCAATAATAGCCATGGTGTCTACTACACTATTTAGAACTCGAGGTACTTGATGAAAGTCAACCTTGTCAAAATATTATTTGAAACTATCTGGCATGCATTTGTATGGAGCCAACTTTTCATCTTTACTCTTATAGTCATCATTTACCTATCAGATTACTAGCTGAGAATCACCATAAACCTTTAAGTTCTTGATCTTCCATTTCAGTGCCATGTGTAATCCTATCACAAGAGCCTCATATTTTGCTAT